>JAOXJP010030088.1:0-16873 GCA_025762735.1 Platanus orientalis | reverse complement strand
ATACTATTGATAATTTTAAAATAATTAGTATATTATATATAATAAATATATATTATATATGTAAAAGTGTGGGCCTCAGGCCGAGGTAAGCCCAAGCCCGACCCTCAATAAAAGTGCGGGCCTCGGGCCTAGCTCAGGCCGGGCTTTTTCAGGCCAATTTGAGGGCCGGGCTAGGGCCGAGCTCGGGCCGGCCCGGCCCATGTCCACCCCTAATTCTGGTCCACCTCCGTAACGCGGACTATTATCCTCTGCAACGCCCCTTTTGTATGAACATGACACCCCACCAGGCAAGATACAAGTGACCCTCCAAAAGTGAATGGCCCCACTCCCTTGTGTCTTGCCTCATGGGGCATTGCGGTTGCACAAAAGGGGCATCGCAGAGGTTATCATCCTCGGTCCGCTGGGCATCAAGGGGTAGACACATCAACCCTAAAAAGTAATTTACACTTTTTTTAGGGGGCACTTATCACTTTTTGACAGTGACATGTCCACCCCTAATGTCCAGCAGACCAAGCCTCCATTAAAAGAGGGGAACAAAATCCTTTTCGTTCTAAACCCTTGAGGATTTGATAGGACCAATTAAAGTCACCCTAAGGTAGGATTGACAATAAGGGCCAACACATCATTATCAATAAGTGAAAAGCATCCCCCAAAGAGTGTAAGTCACTTTTTGGATGTTGATCTGTTAGCCCTTGATGTCAGTCTTAACTTAGGATGACTTTAGTTGGTCCTACCAAATCTGAGGCGGTTTAGCAGCTAGGATTTGATACCCCTCCTAAAGTGCCCATAACCTGCCCCCCCCATCGCATGCAAGGGGACACATCACTTCGAAAAGTGATTTACATTTTTTGGGGGAGGGCATAAAGCACTTATTGATGTGATGTGTTTCCCCTGCATGCAGGTACCAAGTTAAGGGCACTTTAGGAGGGGACACCAAATCCTAGGGGCTTCAAAACTAATTATATCCCTCATCCTTTATGGAGCATAATATTAGGCAGCCAACAAACAACACATACATAAAATGAGTGGCTAAAATAAGGATGTTGGTATAGATGAGCGGTAAGGTTTGAAACAGATTAGGTATGAATGAAATTTTTACTAATGCATTAGAAGAGCATGGATTTGGTAGGACAACTTAGAGAGTGGCTAAAGTTGGAATGACATTAGGGCTGGCACATCAGCACCGAAAAAGTGATATATACTTTTTGGGGGATGTTTTTCACTTTTTGGCACTGATGTATTGGCCTTGATGTCATTCCAACTTTAGCCACTCTCTAAGTTGTCCTACCTAATCCTTTGCAGCATCAGAATGGTGCCAAGGGACAGACACATCAGCGCTGAAAAGTGATAAGCGCTCCCCAAAAAGTGTAAGTCACTTTTCGGAACTGATGCATCAGCCCCTTGGTGTTGTTCGAACGCATCAGTACAAACTTCATTCGTACATAATCCAAGCCCGTTAAGGTTAGAAAGGATAGAATTAGAAATGAATCCATTCGCAAAAGCTTAGGTGTAACACCAATAGGTGATAAAATGAGGAAACGATGACTATGATGGTTTGGTCATATGCAACTATGACTAATGACTATGCCAGTGAAGAAAAAAAAAATGAGACGATGCAAGTTAAAGGAGCTAAAAGAACAAGATGAAAGACAAAATTGACTTGGGTTGAAGTAGTAAGGAGAGACATGGTCACTTGTAATTTAACGATAGATATGGCCCTAAATAGAGTGGAATGACGGAACAGGATTTGTGTAGCCAACCCCAAATAGTTGCAATAAAGCTATTTGTTGTTGTTGTTGTTGTTGTTATATTAAAAATAGAGTTAACAAAGAAGTCGAATTAATGAAGATAATTAGATTGAAATCTTATATCTAGGGAGATAGAATTTATCCATGTTCTACGGTCAAGATCAAGTAGTTATGAATTGAGATAATAACACTTTTGTGGAGTTTCAAAGTTGCCATCAAAACTTTGTGAAGTAATGATGTGATAGCCATAAGGCTCATAATGTAATGCCCTATATCCAATTTAGGTAAGTGTAGAGATCTAAATTGTCATACCTCATATCTCATTTGAAGGGTAAAAATGTAATTTAATATGTAATGGGTAAAAATGTCTTTACAATTTTTTGGAAGTCCATTATGGTGTTAGAAACTCAATAGAATGAAATAGAAGTGAGAGAAACAAAAATAAGTGATAAACTTGTCAAATTCTAAAGTTGTCTCAATAGCGTATTTAGAGAAACTTCATGGGTAAACCTATACCAACCCCATAGGAATTAGCATATGTTCTATACACAATTAAAAATCTCTAGGAATCTATTTCCAACGCGACAAACAACGATCAATTTAAAGTTTTCTAGAGGAAGTTATGGTCATTTTCATAAGAGGCGATAAAGTTGGAAAAATATGAGATTTTACGATGACGGGTCATGGAGACCTTAATGACCGGTCATAACCATTCATCAGACCTGATAGAAATGTGACGTTCTGCTTGGTTAGTCATATAGGATACCATGTGTCATGACCCGAAACCTGCACATGGAAATCGAGATAGTATAAGTGGAAGTACATGTGTGCGGTGTCTCAAATCTCGGAATGTAACATTGATGACCATTTCCTTACGGAAAGAGTCATTACTTTACTTAATTGCGTCACTTAATTTTTTTCCTTTTCTTTAATCCAATTAATTTTTCTCAATTACTAATACAATCATAGTGGATACATAACGTAAATAAACATCCATCATCATCAAGCACAACGAAATATATCATTATGCATTCTAAACTATGCAGTGGAAAGCATGACCAACATCTATACCAAATTATATTCTCCAAAATAAGCAATATCATTATATAGGGCCTCCAAACATGCTAATAACAAAATAGTCTTTAATGAAACCACAAATGTCTCATATAAATCATAACTCTATAATCTTTGTGTCATACATGAAGTGTGTTAGAAATAAAATAAACAAAAAGAATGTAGATAAAATGGTTCTCTCATCCCACGAACCATCTCACAGAACTGAACCTGACAAAAACCTCATAATACAGGGCACCATCTGGAAGGGGGTTAAAAACATGGGTAAGCTATAAAGTCCATGAGAGAACATACATAATGTCCCATGGAATAAATTGAATGTTACGAGTACGGAATGATACCAAATTAAAACAGATGAATGTATAAGAGTCAACTAACTACAACAATAATCAGAATCTAATAAGAGTGCAAAAGTAATAAGCCAAATCAACAAGAGTCTATAGCTGAAATCAATAAAGTGTGCCTCATAAGAAAAATGCAACATGTAATGTAAATGCCTGCTTAAAAAATACTCATTAATAAATAGGATTTGACACATCTCAAATAAGTTGCCTTAGCTAATAGATATCAAAACTAATGCATATTCATGGAAGCCTAATGTGGCTTTCAACTCAAGTAACCCATGAAGGGTTTTCACCAAAATACACCTTGGATCAAACGACTCAACCCACGTAGGGTCCTTGAACCAAATCTTATCAGGACACCTCATAACAAATCCAACAAATTAGCCAACATAGGGCTTCTAACAAAACTGAAATCATGTAACCTATGTAGGGTCTTTACAAAATGAAAATCTCATATAACCCATGTAGGGTCTCTGACAAAACTAAAATCTCATACGAAAATAGGGGCAACTACTGTCGTCTTCACTTATTAATGTCACCCGGTGATTGGATCTAGAAATGAAGTCATAAGACTGATATAGCCCACAAAAATCCCCTAGGGCATCAAGGGTTAGTGGGTAGTCAATGCCGTCTTCACTTATTAATGCCACCCAATGATTGATTCAATAAATGGGGTCGTAAAACCAATATAACCCATAAAAATACCCCAAGGCATCAAGGGTTAGTGGGAAAATAGTGTCGTCTTCACCTATTAAAGCTACCCGATAATTGGGTCCATAAATTGGGTTATAAGACCAATATAGTCTACAAAAATTCCCCAGGGCATCAAAGGTTAGCTCGTAAAAATCCCTTAGGGCATTAAGGGTTAGCATGTAAAAATCTACCAGGGCATCAAGAGTTAGTAGGCAACTAATGTTGTCCTCGCCTATTAATGTCACTTGGTGATTGGGTCCTAAAACAAAATCCTCAGATGCGGAACGGTACTTTAAAATCCATACATAAATATAGTAATAAGTAACCACACAAGGATATAATTCAAAAGATGACCAATAAAAAAACTCATAAGTGAGACCATGTAAAGTCCATACTTAAAACCAAATAGAAAGTAGTAGCTCATACACACACCAAAACCAAATATTAGGAAATTCCTCTTCTAACTGTCTAAAACCAACAATAGTATAAAAGTCTCAAACAAGTTATGCAGATGTAATGGTACTAATATGGAGCTCATCAAATCAAGTATAAGTAGATATAATCAAGTGGAAAACATAATGATAGCATCAATGAGAAACTAGCATATGAGATAGCATAAACAACAAAGCTTGGAGCCAATTTAAGTAAGTAAAGTCTATCAACTATCAATGATGATATGAATATGAATCTCAAATATGGGGAAGTCAAGGTAAACAATCATTTTTTCCTTTTAATTTCATGAGGATTTAACCTTCTTACATTTAATCATAGAGAGAAGCTTAGGACTTCAATGAATTCATGATGATAGCAAAGTAGAAGAATTAAATTTCAACTAATACATGCACAAATCAGAGTAGATTTAACCATTCATAAATAGAATCCAGAATTTTATGTAATGAAGTCCTCTACCAAGGTATAGTGGAAATAAACTACTCTATAGAATAGTTGAAATCATCAAACTCACATAGATTTAGCAAGAAGAATGAAAATCTATCATTTCACCTAAAATTGCAACCAAAACTGGAGGAAAGTACAGAAAAATAGTAAGAGTAGGGCAATCAACTTGAGAACTCATTAATCCTTCATAGATTTAGTGTTTGGATAAGGAAATTTACCAAACTTCAACAACAAGGAAAATAAAATGAAGAGAAACTGAAATCTCATTTAAACTAAAGATTTCTAATGAATAGAATGACAAGAATTTATAAGAGAGTAGTATATCTTGTGTAAAAATTTACAAAAATCTCATAGATCTAGTGATCAAGGGATGTAAACATACCAAACTTCAATGATTAACAATAAAGTGATGAAGGAACTAAAATATAAATCATATTGAAGAATAATCATGAAGAAAAAGGTGAAAAATCAAATTAAGTAGAACATCATGTATGAGGACTCACATAATCTCATGGATTTGCAAATCAAGTGATGAGAACTTACCAAAACTTCATAGATTAATAATCAAGTGATGAAGAAACTAGAATACCAACCAAATAGGTGATTGACCATGAAGAAATAGCAGATAAAGAAAGGAGTAACACAATATGTATGGACACTCCCAATTTTTTCCTTCTTCCTTATTCAAGCTCTCTAACCCTCTAAAACCTCATTTCATTTGCCTATATCCTCTATAAAAATGATGTAGAAAGAGTGTTAACTAGGTAGAGAATGGAAATCTAGGAAGAAAATGAATTAAAATAGTGGTTTTCCAAAGTTGAGAGTAAAACTTACCCAATTGGGAAAGAAACCCCCTTTTCTCTTCCAAGTTCTCTAACCTCACTAACTTTTCATTTCTTAGGTGTATTCTAACCTATTTTAGGGCAAAACGATGTTATATAGTAGTCCTTGTACAAGATTATCCATCCTAAAAATGATTTCATGCGAAATGGAGAAGGAATCACATTTATTTTCATAATCTGGGTGTGTTGGGATCCATCCACATGATTGGGGACCCATCCCGGACACCCCCCGCAACCCATCACAAATTTTGGAGACTGATCTTGGGAACCCCTTATCACCCTTCTCGAATATAGGCAACCCATTGCGTTGTACAACCCAGAAATAATCATAACTTTCTTAAAAAAACTCAGATTCACATACCATTTGATGTGTTGGGGACTAGATTCATAAACCTTTTCAATTATATATGGCTCATACTCAAATTGTCTTGGGATTGGTACAGGTTTGCCCATGAAGTTACCCCAATTATGCACTTGGAAAAACTTTGAAACTTGACAAGTTTATGGTCTAATCTTGGGTTTTGCACATCTAACTTGGTCTAATGGATTCCTAAACCACTCTATGGTTTATTTGAACATGTGAAAGAACAATTTTAACCTTACATGTGTCAAACTACCTTTTTACATTTTAAGTGTAATGCAGGGTGTTACAGCCTCTCTCTATGGACTGACCCGTTTGGCCTCTCCCTATGGGCTGATCCCTTGGCCTCTCCTAAAAAACATATCGTTGCTTTTGGAGTTGTAACTAATGTGAAATTTCCTATTCGAGCCTAGAAATCCCTAAACTCCCTTTTATATACCTAAACTTGGTGTACCCTCTTCTACCTCATAAAACCCTCATTATTTATTCACAACAAAAGAAAAAGCATGCAATATAGTTTAAAGTCATTTAAAAATTAAAAACAAATTTTATTTCATAAATTTAACCAAAGCTCTAACAAGTTTCATGCATTCATTCAAATTCTCATGTTAAACAAACCCTATCAAATGCAAAGATACATACAAATCATTGAATCTACCCATATAGGTATGAAAATATGTTTAAAAATACAATAAAATACATCATCTTTACTATTAACTAAGATAAAAACAAATTAGAACTTCATAAAATAAAAATATTATCTATAAATTGAAAACCCTAACCATAAACTTGAAGAATAGATGACTACTTACAGTTTATATGCAAAAAGGCCTTCACAAAAACTCAACAAGCCTCCATCTTCCTCCTTCATTTTTCTCCCTTTGTCTCTTTAGGTTTTTCTTCCCTTTCTTACTTCATTGGTTTTGATCGACAAGGGAACCAAACCTACTTTGTTTATTTTATGTTTTATTTGTTTCTATCCCTAGTGGATTGGGGCTATTATAATCTACCCCCTTAAAAGAATTTTGTCCTTGAAATTCCAAATAATTTATTAATCCAATCCGGCATATAGAATGAGATACAGTAACACACAACTACTAATAATCACTATTTCCAAATAGTTTATCAAGTTGTTTGCAGCCTAGACTATTTGTAGGGTTCTTAGTATCTACATGGTCTTACGACAACTTAATTGGATCACTTAGTGGCTACAATTATTTCCTAAGCAGTATTGAAGATTTTTTATTAGTTATAAATCACATGATAAGTATACATATACATGCATGCAGCATATATCAAACAATTCAATACGTAATTAGGATACTTCAAATGTGAATAATACCTTCATTTGCTTTAGCTATTCCATTACCACTACCAAAGATGTTATAAAGACGACCCTGAATTGCAGGCCTCTTCCTAGCACTAGTGTCCTAGCACTACGATGTCAGCTTAAGTGATGCTTCCAACAGTGGGTACTAAAGCTACTGAATTTGTCGGGTCGGCTGTGCCTATTGACCTTGTATTACCTAATAGCCATGCTAGCCTGGTCAGTGAAAACAAGTCCCGACGATGTATCTTGGCTCCCGCAAGCAAAACATGTGCTAGTGTCTAATGAATATTGTTTAGACCCATGGTTCCTACCATATCTCCGACATACTGCAAAATCCTCTCTACTATTGTTAATTGGAGGTGGTCACCTTGAAGGATGAGCAACTGCTTTCCCTTTTTGGTTAACATCGAGTCTAGCATTCTTTTTCTGCTCCCTAGCTTGAGTAAGCTCCTCATACTAATGCTCTATGATCAGAGCGTACGCCAAGACTCCCGCTTAAGTTGTCTCACAAAGTGGAGCAACTCTATTACGGATAAGCAGCTTCAATCCCCACTAGAACTTATTCCCCTTCGTCTTCTCCTTTGCCACCAAGGATGGGGAAAACTGAGATAGTTCCTCGAATCGATATGTAGACTATCCCATAGTCATCTCTCCCTATTCAAGGAGCATGAACTCCCTCTGCTTCTTCTGTCTCATGGCCTCTGGGAAATACTTGTCATTAAACACTTTTTCAAAGGATGACCACACCATTGGTGGGTTTTTAGGTGTTTGCATCTATACCATAAATAACCACCATAGGTGAGTGAACCCTTTAGCATGTACGCTTCCAGAGAAACCTTTTACTCATACGAGCAAACCAATAATGCAAACCTCTTCCGCATCTCACCTAACCACTTTTCAGTAGCAAACAGGTATGCCTACCCCTCAAAAAATGGTGAAGCAAATTGCATGAATCTCTCTACTAAGCAATCATGACTACGAGCTACCGGTGTCACACCCCGAAACCCATACCAGTAGGGCCATGAATTTTAGCACATGACATTACATCCTTCATTCATATCATGTATATTGCTTATAAATTTTTCACTCAATCCTTTTCATTCATATGCAACAAAATTGCATATTCAAAACCATTACCATCCACATCTCATAAATCTGACTTATATAAAAATCTCATATTCCATAAACTATAGTCCTAAAAAATAATTTATAAACATAGCCTAACATTTTCAATAAAATAAACCAATAGGTTGACATAACTAAACCATCAATTAAAAATCAAATATTAAAATCCATTAACTTATTACATTCTTTGAATCAAGCTGACATTAATAGCTAAACTGAAATATAATAAAATCTTCAAACTAAATAAGCGAATCAATGTATCATGGCATAATCAAAATCTGTCAATCTCTCCCGTCTTGTCTATCTAAAATGCTATGCAGTTACCTCATCATCATTTGTGGTGTCAGATTAGGGTGAGCTTGACAAACTCAATAAGAAAATAGTAAATTAAAGAGTAATGGATCAAGACTTAGCAGGAATCAAAACAAAACAGAGAGTTGCATACTTTTAACAATATACAGAATAGAACAATCTAATCATATAAAAACATATACCAAACTGAAAACAATAAAAAACATATACATATAGATGGTTTAAATAGAACAAAGCAGATACATATAATGGAATAGAATATAACATATAAATAAGATACATAAGCCAATATAGATAATAGTTATACCATTTAATCCCCGATGAAAAGGGTCAGACATATCATTTAATCTCTGGTGAGAAGGGTCAGACACCATTTAATCTCCGGTGAAAAGAGTCAGACACCATTTAATCTCTGGTGAGAAGAACTAGAACAGTTCGCACCATAAACTAGGTGTGATGGGTATCATCATATATTTTCCTTGATGAAAAAGGGTGGCTTATAATAGAAAACAATAATAATAATAGTACAAAACATATAGCAATTAATAGCAAAACATAAACAAATTCATAATACTTAAAATCAAAGATGCTTGATCCACTTAAGCATAGAACTATAGAATAAATCAGATTTTTTAATATCTAATAAGAACATATCACATTTACATCTAAGAACAAACACATAAATATATAAGGATCTTACAAACAAGAAAATAGTTTTTATGATCCTAAGGAATCACAAACTCAAAACTGAGGTCACTTGTGTTCTTTGAAAACAGAAACCATTCTTTCAAAATGATGGTTTCAGAACTTTAAATAGATTAAAACTTAAAGCATAACGATTAGTAATATGTAGAGCATAAATCAAAACACTCTAAAACCTAACAAGTTTGCAAAACAAAACATGGTGCTTTTACGTTCTTGAAAACCCAAAAATCATCTTTGAAAACCATTGTTCTCAACTTCAAAACTATTTAAAACAAGAGTAGATTTTGACAAAACAAGATTGAAACACTCCTAAGAACCTAAGAATTCAAATGGAATTAGTTTACATTTTTTCTTACCTCTTTGTGTGAAAAAACGTTTCTAGCTTTCGTTCTTCAGAAAAAATCCCCAAAACCTAGCTTTTCCTCTCTTTTCTCTAGGGATTTTAAGTCTCTTTAGGTTGAAAACAATCTATTTTATTGACCCACAGAAGGTCTCACATGTTTTAGAAACCCAAAAAAAGAAGGGAAGTCGCGTAGGGACTTTCCTTTTCCATCCCGCAATCAGGCATTCGATTGGGGGGTGTTTGATTGATCGAGCTACCAAGACAATTGATCCGGCATACCCCTAATCGATCAGGCCAAAGCCAAACGATTTTTGAATTTTTTTCGTTTGACATTTTCTCACTAAAACCTCTATAACCTTTTCATTTGGCATCTGTTTTGCTCATCATTGTTTCGTTGAACTCTAGACTTCTATGCTTATCCAATAACATAAAGTTTGCTCACAAATTCTTCCAACATTTTCGTTGGTCTCTCTAAAGTTGTGTAAATTTACAGATTAGTACATGTGCGTTTAGGCGGTTCTAAGTGTGTGCAGAACATATATATTTTGCGTGTATAGTGTAAATATAACATGTGTGTAAAACATGTGCGACCATGTGTGGGGTGTTATAGCCTGAGCCTGCAACTCCTTTATCGTCTGACTTGCTCAATTATCCTTTGGCTTTGCTTAACCACTATGTTAGCCATATTAATCATGACTCTCCTCATCTCTTCCAAGCTATCATTAGAATCGGATATGGGTGTCCTCGCTCTCTGTGATCGGGACCTTGATACTCTAGATCTCATCATCCCAATAAGATGTTGAACAATTTAAAGTTAACATCAGATCAAGATAAAACACAATAATTTTGTAAGAACTTATAAACGTAGATCTCATTATAATTGCATCGAAATGCACTCCGTAAACTTGACTCTTGTTCCTAAGGAACACAAAACCTAGGGCTCTAATACCATTCTATAATGTCCCAAAACCCATACCTCTTTAAGGTATCAGATCCCGAGGTGTTAAACTTCAAATCACACAACACTTGCAAAAACAATGCAAAACATTTGGTAGTGTAGTTGCGCAACTGGGCCCACTAGGAAAATTCCCAAGTCTATACAACCTGATAGACCACAATAAAATGGCAACCATGCACACATAGTATACAAAAATGATTTTATTAATAGATGTAAACCTATAGTCCAGTATGAAATATCCTTTATCCCACTGATGGGATATACAGAGCCAAAACACTATACAAAGTTTAACTACCTTTAGTCTACTTGTGACTAGACTATAAAATACCACCAACTACTTGCGGACTTGACTGTAAACACGAGCTCTTAGGTCATAGGATCTCACTCCATGGGACTAGAGAATGACTCACAATCTACGGGAAAAAAATGGTGGGGTGAGCTTTAGAAAAGCCCAACAAGTAAATCCGATCTTCTACAAATTTATGGTAAAAACAAAATAAATAAATAATATTCAAATAATCTTGTGAAAATACATTTGGTGAAACACAGTAATGTTGATGTTCATAAATGACATGCAATGGATGCATTGTGCAAAGTAATTGGTCATTATGCTGATCTCGAAACTATGGGTGCTTATACGAGATAGACGGGACATGATCCTAACCATTGGCTGCTTACACCAAGTGGTTGAATCATCAGACCTAACCTTGGGCATTAAGCACAGGGTGGCTTCTCACCAGGCTCTAACCCACAACTCCAATTTGATAGTCCAAGCCAATGCCACAACAATAAGTAAAGTCACAAGTAGCTAAAAACAAATCATGTGGTCTAAATAAATCATACAAATCATGTTAACATAAAAACCATGTATAATGATAGATGCAAAAAATGCAATCGCACTCATAGGGTGCATCAATATTAGTCGAAGACCATCTCAATACATAGGACGGGGGAGACGGGAGAAAGTCCTAACCCTTGGCTGCTTGCACCAAGTGGTTGAATCCCTAGACCTAACATTGGGCATTAAGCACAATGTTGCTTCTTGTCAGGCTTTAACCCACATCCTTTTTCTTTTTTTAAGCTCTTTTATGGAAGCGTAAATTTTTAGGGAAGCACACCCTTTTTCTTTTTAAGTTTTTAAGGGAGCGCCCCTTTATCAACATACATTATCAAAATGCATACATACATCTATGCCATATGATGTTATGCATTATTATGCATTACAAATGTCTCAACTACTATCAAACAATACGATGCAAATTTGATTGTTTATTTCTATTAATAATGTGTAAACATCTTGTAATCATACCAACCAACATTGGTTGTTCAAGAGAATATAAAGGTAAATTGAGCATTACTAAGATAGAATCATATAAATAAATATGTATATGTTATGCAACCCTTACTAAGATAGAATCATATAAACTCCCTATTTCTATATCTAAACTTGGTGTACCCTCTTTCTACCTCCTAAAACCCTCACTATTCATTCACAATAAAAGAAAAATCGTGCAATATAGTTTAAAGTCATTTAAAAATTGAAATACAAATTTTATTTCATAAATGTAAGTAAAGCTCTAACAAGTTTCATGCATTCATTCAAATTTTCTCATGTTAAAGAAACTCTATTAAATGCAAAGATACGTAAAAATCATTGAATCTACCCATACACAATAAAATACATCATCTTTATTATTAACTAAGATAAAAATAAATTAAACCTTACAAAGTAAAAATATTATCTACAAATTAAAGAAACTAACCATAAACTTGTAGCATAGAGGACCACTTATAGTTTCTGTGCAAAAAGGCCTTTAGACAAACTCAACAAGCCTCTATTTTCCTCCTTCGTTTTCCTCCTTCTACATCTCTAGGGTTTTTTTTCCCTTTCTTCCTTTGCTAGTTTCGATCGACAAGGGAACTAATCCTCCTATTTTTTTATGTTTTGTTTTTTTTCTTTCCAAAATACCCTTGGTGGGTTGGGGGTTTTACAATCTACCCCTAAGAAGTTCATCTTGAAATTCAAGATAATTTATTGATCCAATCTAGTTACATAGAATGAGATACTATAAAACACAGTTGATCAGACATTCTAAGAACCTAGATCAATCAAAATCAGAGTAAAACACAAATGGTTCCTTGTAAAATGAGATTTCAAAACATTCTAAGAACCTAGGAAGATTAAAAATGATGCATAGTATTCATGATTACTTACTAGTAGGTTTTGATTTCACGAAAATCATCGAAACTCCAAGTTCTTCACACAAAATCCCCAAAATTTCTCCAAAACCCTAGCTTTTCCTTTGTTCTTCCAATTTCTTTCATTCTTTTCATTTTTTAAATTAATATTGAATGAATTCTAAAGTTTACATAGGTCCCACAAGAGTCCCGAACAAATTAAGAGCCCTGATTGTAACAAAATCGGAGTTTATGAAATTTCCCATTTCTTTTCCGCAACTTTGGACCGCTCCAAATAATTTGGAGTACTCCAACATGGATAACTCTAGAAATTTTTGAGCGCTCCAAAATTTTTCCAGTTTCTATTTTTTGCTTTCTAAGATTTTCGAGCACATTCTATATAATTTGGACCGCTCCAAATTTGTGTGCTCTAAAAAATTTGGATCGCTCCAAACTGGTAGAAATTCCATATTTTTTTTTTGTTTTTGTCCTTTCTTCATTCTTATGCTTATTCCAACTTTCCTACTCACCTAAGTGTGTAAAAATATCACTAATATACCTAAAATTTGCAAAATAAATTAAGCCAAACAAGTTTTATCATCTTTATGCATTAATGAACCTACTTATGTGCATGCAAACATATGTGAGGTGTTAAAGATTAACCCTAAGAGAAGGGCTGGACCATTGATTAACCCCAAGGGAAGTGCATCACATCATTGTACAATCCCCAAGAGAATGGCCGAACCATTGATTAACCCCAAGTAAAGGGCATCACATCATTGTACAATCCCCAAGAGAAGGTCCAGACCATTAATTAACCCTAAGGAAAGGGCATAACATCATTGTACAATCTCCAAGAGAAGGTTTAGACCATTGATTAAGCCCAAGGGAAGGGCATCACATCGTTGTACAAACCCCAAGAGAAGGGTTAAACCATTGATTAACCCCAAAGGAATGGCATCACAAAACAAAACATATGCATATTCAATCAAAACTTTCAAACAATTAATTAATATGCAAATCCATGAGCTTTCGGAATACATGATACATGCTTACAAAATTCTAAGATTCAAATTTTGAGAACAATTGCTATAGGATGCAAAACATATGGAATTACAAATGCATGGAAACACAATATGCTTGGCCCAACTATATGACATATAAAAGAGCTATGGAATTTGAAGACACTTCAATTCAAGTACAAATATGGAATGAAGCATAGCAATGTAAATACTTCAAATCTCATGTAGGATTCCAGAGGAAACATTTTACAAATCTTCTTAATAAAACATGGATGAAATCTACATGTTTTAGCAACCAAAGATTTCAAGTAGATACAAATCTTCTAATAAAAAATAGGGATTCTAAGATCCTAACAAGGATATTATAGAATCATGTGCAAATAACATGGATATGAAGTTTCGAAACGACAATCCGAAGATCCTAGAGGGGGTGAATAGGATCACTACACTTATTTAAAATTATTTAGCACTTTGATCCCTTTTTGATTTACTTTAAATTTAACTTATAATGCAGCAGAATTATTAGGCTAGTAAATCAAACTAAGTCTTCTCTAATTTATTTAAGTCGCAATACAAATAAATGAATGCTAGTATACCATAGGGCTCCATCATTACATATAGTTTCTTATACTAGAGTGGGAGCAAGGTAACTAGTTTCACTTTAGAGATGCTAGTAAGATAAATAAGACAAACAAACGAAGCACCACAACACAGGTATTTTATATTGGTTCGACACTTTGGGCCTACATTCACTCTCAATTGGCTCACCTCAGAGCCTTTATATTTTTATTAATAGTTTTAAAAACTATTACATGAACAAATATAAAAACTTGAAATTTACTTACAAGTATCTATGGAATCCTCCGCCTTGTAGATGTGCTCCGAGTGTCTTTGGTAGGCACACTTCAGTCCAATATCTCCATTGGACAATCAACTACACTTGACTCCTACAAATGTTTCATAAGAATCTGCCTTTGGAGATTTTGGAAAAGATTACTTGATAGGATGAGTATAGAAACTCCTCCCTTATTGAATATGCTTCTTTATAGGCTTGTATGACTATAGTGCACACACTTTGCTTCAAGTGGATATAACTAAGAGTACAAGAAGCTTTTATGATACCTCTGAAATGGATTTGACTATTTGGACAACTTTCCAAGATCATATGCTCACAAGAGTTTAACTGTAAAGCTCACGTAGCTTGATTTCCACAAAATGGTTCTACCTTGTATTTTTCATTGCTTTAATTCTTAGGATTTTATCCATATTTATAGTGAAAAATCCCCTTCAAAGAGTCCTCTAATGGATCTATTAAACCGATAAAAAAACCTAACCGTTATGAGAATCTAGAATAAGAGATCTTTCCATTTTCAAAAAGATCTCATTGAACCTCTTGTTTTGAGTACTTATAGGCCTTGAGTGGACATCTAGATTAAAAGTTATAGCCATTTTAAGTTGGGTCATTTTTCATTTTCAGTACATATTTCACTAAATTTTTGCCAATTTGGTTAATCATTGGTCCAATCAATATGGGACCTTCTCTAGAGTTTGTGTGGGTCTTTCTAATCCATTCTAAGTCCACCTAAGGTCATAAATGGTCCAATTTATGGTCCAACCAATGTGGAACCTTTTTCAAAATTTAAATTGTCATTCTATGTCCATTGGTCTAGAGGTCCATACCCAAAGACCCAACCTTAGCACTTACCAACATTTACCTTTGGATTTAACTTTGGGTACATGGTTGGCATCTTGAGACAGCTTTCTCTTAAGACTTGAAGTTCTTCAACACATGCTTAAGTCCCTGAGGCTTATGGTCATCCTAGCTTTTGAATTCATCTTCTTGAAGCTTGACCAGATTTACATGAATATACAAATTACACACAAAGTCCTACTACGTGACCACGCTATATGTACATACAAGTTTTGGAAGGGATATTGACAATACAGAATACCTAACAAGATAAACAAGGATATATAAGATTCTAGCAAGCTAGACCATGAACATGAAAGATAAAACCATTTACATATATGAAACCTTGAAATCCATGAAACTTTTACATCAAACTTTAAAATAAGGATTTAGGAAGGAAAGAATTGTAATCCTAAGCGTATAAATTGGGGTGTATCTTATATAATCACTTACTCAATAAAAATGCTATTGTATCTTTCAACTATTCTTCCAAAACTCCTTTCCCCTTAAGTTTCTTCTTCTCAAAATCCTCTAAGTCTCCTTCTATAGAAACACATGGTGTAGAATACCAAATATTAGTAAAAGGTAATGAAGAACTAAAGAAAATACCAAAATAAGAAAGAACTTCTTTCTTGAAGTCTCCATGTAGGAAAGCATTCTTCACATCGATTTGCTACCAAAGAGATAAGCACCCTTACATAATTCATTTTGGCTACTGGGGAAAATGTCTCCTAATAGTCAATGCCAAATGTCTGAGTGTACCCTTTTGCAACGAGGTGTGCTTTATACGTAGACCTTTCAGATTTGTATTTGATGGTGAATACCCACTTGTATCCCACCAGTTTCTTTCCTTAGGGAAGACTAGCTAACTCCTAGGTGTTGTTTTTTTCCAATGCCTTCATTTTATCAACCATTGTGATGCAGCAGCTCTACATTACCTAGAGAAGAGCTACCATCTTTGGAAGCTCAAGCCTAAATTTTTCCAAAGAAAGAAGAAATGGAGTAGGTGTCTATGGTAGAGGATGTTTTAGGGTGTTTTTCTTTTAATTTTCAGCTTGAAATAAGGCTTTTACAGTCATATATTAGTGGGTTAGTGAGTAGTAATGTTTAGAGGGTTATTTTAGTAACTTATGTAATTTTTTTATTACAAAAATAAGGGGTAAAACAGTGCTGGTCATGTGAGACATTAGGGGAGGGTATTTTAGGTACTTTAGGATAATTTTTATTAAAAGGGTTTAAAAACCCTCCCAC
>JAOXJP010030059.1:0-16873 GCA_025762735.1 Platanus orientalis | reverse complement strand
TCTCTCTCTCTCTCTCTCTCTCTCTCTCTCTCTCTCTCTATATATATATATATATATATATATATATATATATATCACAAGTTGAGGATTCTCATGCCAAGCCTTCTCCAAGATCCATTGTTTTACTCACTTCATCAACCCATCAAAATCCATTTTTCTTCTTCTAAATATTACATAGAAATTATGGGTCTTCGCTTCCTTGGTCATGCCAAGAAAACTCTCCGGCGGTCTCTTCTGGCTTCTGCAATGACAGCAAATATCCCCAAAGGCCACATTGTTGTTTATGTCGGAGAGACTCAGAAGAAGAGATTTGTGGTACCAATATCTTACTTGAACCATCATTGGTTCCAAGACTTGCTTACTCAGGCAGAGGAAGAGTACGGGTTCGATCCCCCAATGGGTGGTCTCACAATACCCTGCAGTGAATATGACTTCATTGGTATAACTTCTAGTTTGAACAGCTCATGAAGGGATCAATACTCACTGGATTGCGAAGTGGATTGAGTAACTTACACTAATCCCGCCAGTTTTGTGATAAGCAGGTTTCTGAGCAATCTCATTGTATATTCTTTCTGTAAATGAGTACTGTAGTCCGAGAGAAAAAAAAAAAAAAGTCTTTCTTACATCAATAATGTTATGACTAAACCCACAAAGCAAAGAGAAAAAGGTAATAGACAATGAACACAAAGCACATAGAAACACAACGATATACGTGGTTCGGCTTATAGCCTACATCCACGGGCAAAGACGGCAAGGAATTTCACTATCAACAATGAAGATTACAAGGAAAAATAATCTCTCAAACCCTAAGCCCCAAAATACACCCTTCCGCCCCTTTTCTCACTCTGTCAAAGTCGGAATCCCTTTTCAGAAAACCCTAACGCATCTTATATATGCAGGTACTCATAAAAGGAACCGGACCGGGTCGCAGGTCGCGTCTCAAAAACGGGTTGAGTCTGGCGGACGCGTGGCTTGATCACCAGTACTTCTCTGAGACATCAATAACTAGAGCACAAGGTAGAATTCGAGTCATACTCAACAAATAAGGATTCAATACAGATTTCATTTCTTTCTTTGTATCTTCTATACTCCATTGCAACTCCCAGTTGATCATGATTCATTACATCGCCTCCAACATCTCATGATTTTGTAAAGTATATTGGAACGAATGACTTCTTCCAACCTTCCCCCATACTTAGATCTCACTAGCGGAGTTGGAAATCAAAACACATCGATTATGACACAGAAAAACAGACGATGTGATAAACTAATAATTGTTATCATGAAGTTCATTGTTGAGCTCCCTTAAAAAGCTTTACTGGTAAGGAGGGCTTTTCCATGGGACTGTGGATGAATATCAATTTTTTGCAAGTACTTAAAAAAATGGTTTAAGTATGCTCTCCTAGTGACTGTCTCCCTCGGATGGATGATGTTACACCATGGGCAAATGCCTAAATGAGGTATGAATAGCATGATTAATGACAAGAATGGCATAAACACTGATAAGATGTCATGGCAATCAGGCATTCGCCTCACGAAAGTTGTGAGCTACAATCTTAAAATCCTGAATTATCAAAACCTCAACAGTGGAGAGGGATAGGTATGTCCACCATGGACCAATCTAACTTGTATAATCATTTTGACAGGATAACTGATTCCGAGGAGTTCTAACATACATGATATGATACAAGACATCTTTAGCCAAGATGAGAATAACCAGAACTAGGAAAGAAAGCAAATCATCAAAGAATTCTAAAAAGAAAAAAGATAGAACGTTAAATGTAAATAAGAAAGTAAATTTTAACCATTTTTCAGATCAACAAAGGCTACTCTCTCAATTCTTTTTGCAGAAATGCATACACTACCACCTGCGAAATCTAACGGGCAATTATAAATTGAAATATTAAAATGGCAGAGAAGGAGGGAGACCACAGACAATCCACTCAAAAATGAAACCAATTTTCCATATCTTCATTAATAAGATATATAAAGAGTTGAATATTCTAATAAGCATTTTAGCAAATATTTGGGTGATATTCAATCCATTTCTTCACTCCTACAGATTTTGCTCAGAATCATTGCAAAATTGGAAATCTAAGGTACACATGGGAAGGTTGTGTTGCAGTCACAAGAAAGATCTGGGCCAGGCCTTTCAACCCCATTAACTTTTGGACTGGACATGGTCCCATCCCGGATCTTTAAGCTGCGTTGATGGTATGGACCTGAGCTAACTTGATCAACTTGACCCATTGACATCCCATGTTGGACATTGGAAATGATATGAGAAGCCCAAAAACATGAAGAAAAGGGATTACACATTCCTTCCACTAGTACTGGATTTTCAGATCAAAGTTTTAAAATCTGGACTGGACCATTTGGGAAGATGATTGATGTGAGAATGAATTAGGACCAAACCCTATGGCAGGTTGAACCAGCATGAGACCATATCTGCACAAAAACCAGTTAAAAACTGGTCAAATCCAGCTTGTTTCATGTCTCTATTGGAGGTTAGACCTTAGAATTAAAAGATCCATTAAAGACTTAAATAAGAACAGTTTTCATGTGACAATTTGGATAAAGCAATTAAAGCAGTATTATTTAATACTTCAATGTCGGTCACCATTATACTTTGTATGAAAATAAAATAAAATAAAACATAAGAAAATGTATCTATTTTAACAGAATAAAAGGGTATTCATCTAACTTTTTGTATTATATTGTGCAGACTCAGAACTACAGGGGCCTTCATTGTTTTTAACCAAGATATCCAAGGGAAACAAAACAAACACACACACACACACAGAAGAAAGTTGGCAAATGTCAGTGAGCCAAATAGGGCAGGCTAGTGTAATTACTGTCTGAAAAGGGGAAGACCAGAATCTTAACATGTACTGGGGCCGGAAAAGAGGAGATCCGAGTCTAAATACAAGGTCCTGTATCCACATGATCATTAGCTAAAATGTCCAAACAAATGGGCTATCCATAAGTACAGGCCCCTCAATGTTTTCCCAAGTGGCATTTGTTGGTCATGATGTGTTTGCAGGTTAATTTACAGTTTAATCACCCTCCACAAATCTTTGACAACAAATTAGAAGGCAAAGCCATGTGATTTCACATGAGACATGTTCTCAAAAGACCCCAGATGCAAATTGTGCATCTCTATGAAACCAGCCACCTTTTGAGAGTAGAGATTTTCCTCCTACCTAAGATTTTATCTAACTCTATATATATATATATATATATATACATGCACATATGCTGAAGGAAAGTGCGTCTTTCCAACTAGGCCTTCAGCCACACCCTCTTAGTGTTAAAATTTCCTGTGCTATATTATACCATTGAGGAATTTCTTGTTGTTCTTTCTTCCAAGTAAGCTATGGGAATCCATTTGCCTGGGCTGATTCACGCGAAAGAAATTCTCCGGAGGTCTCTATTGACAAGAAACCGATTGCCTTTAGCTACAACAGCCAATGTGCCAAAAGGCCACATTTCAGTTTATGTTGGAGAGACCATGAAGAAGCGGTTTGTCATTCCAATATCTTACTTGAACCATCCTTCATTCCAAGACTTTCTGTGTCAGGCTGAGGAAGAGTTTGCGTTCAGTCATCCAATGGGTGGTCTCACAATTCCATGCCAAGAAGATGCTTTCATCAATCTCACTTCTCGTTTGAAAGCCCCTCTTGGGGGGAGGAATATAATAGCAGCAAAAAGGCCAACCAAGGAAACTTGATCATGTTTCTCGATTGATGTTTCAACCACAAGGTTGCAGTCATAAATCACAGCTTGCCAAGAAGAAGAAAAAATAACACATTGTACTCAAAACCAAAGGCAAAGCAGATCAGACCACAATCCAATCTCTCCAATTTTCCTTAGTGTATGCTTGCCACTGTCTTGTAAATTCATATTTGCAATTGATCAGGGAGAAAATGTCCCCATGGAAACAACATTCAAAACAAAATTCATTAGAACAACCATGATTATAAAACTAAGTCTGTTTCTTCCTTTCATTTATGAGTTGTGTAAATCTTCCCATGGACTAACCAAATCTCAATGACTTAGTTAAGTATTTTCTATAGAAGAAATAAACAATGATGCTCAACCCAACACCATCAAGCTTCCTGGTCCCTTTGTAGCATACTGTACACACGGCCAATCCATTCACATATGATGGTGTCCTGCCCTATCATGGGTCGTAGTGCCTTAAAGTGTGGCCTATATATGATGGCTCCCAGAGCCATTAAGACTTGTGAGTCCTCCAACTCATACCTAACACCCAGCGAACCGAATTACTGATTCAAACCCTTCAATAAATGGCCACTCCTTGGATTGGCCACAGGCCAAAGCTTGAGTCAATTGGAGCAGCCCATGATGTCTAATCATGTTCTAAACCAAAAGGGTCAGTCTCTTAGTATCTCTAAGTATTAGAGTTGGTGTGATCCAACCAACAACAAAAACATATTACATAGAGAACAAAAAAACTTTAGAAAATGATGATGGCTTTTCTCATGTTGAAGACCGCTATTGTTTAAAGTACCTCAAAAGTACATGAAATGATTTCAATTGATTTCTTATTTTCACATATGTTTACCATCATAATCCCTAAAGCAAGATAAATGATTTATTCTTAGTAATTCAACTGGCTGATCTATGTTCACATAGTTTTACTACAATAGGTTGTAAATTGTGACTGATGGACAGTGGACACATCAATTTACTCTCTAATCATTCATTTCAATTTTCATAGGTCCTACCAAAATCTTCCTTTATTTTGTATTTGTTTGCATACCAACATCATCACATGTATGGGTAGGTCTTTGTTTCCTAATCTACTGAAGACATTTTGTTGAAATACAACCATCAGTGTGGTCCTCGGTTGTATATTTGGAGAGAAACATGCAACGGACATGTGAGACTTCAATGGGTTGTTGTGGATAAGACCATGAGAGGAAGGTAGACACAGTAACTAAAACCAACAACATTTAGGTAGTTGAATGCTCCACTAAATCAGAAAATATACTATGAACCAGAAGAACTGTAGAAGTATGGTTCAGTCTGGTTGTGTTGGAAACAAGGACAGATATCTGAAATTTCATGTGACCCCTCCCTGCTACTGCTTTATTTTCACCGAGTAGGCACCACAAATTTCGCCACTCAACAACAACAAACCATGTGATATCTGATGATGTATGTCTCTCAAAAGACACATGGGCCAAGGTCTACTCACCACTCATTCCATTTCAGAGGATTGGCCACACATTCTTAGAGTTCTCTCTATATATATCACAAGTTAAGGATACTCATGCCAAGCCTTCCCCATCCATTCATAAAGTTCTACTCACTTCATCAAACCCATCAAATTCCATTCTTCTTTTTCATCTTACATAGAAATCATGGGTATCCGCTTTCTTGGGATGTTTCATGCCAAGAAGACTCTCTGGCGGTCTCTTCTAGCTTCAGCCACAACAGCAAATATCCCCAAAGGCCACATTGCTGTTTATGTTGGAGAGACTCAAAAGAAGAGATTCGTGGTTCCAATATCTTACTTGAACCATCATTTGTTCCAAGACTTGCTAACTCGAGCAGAGGAAGAGTTTGGATTCAATCATCCAATGGGTGGTCTCACAATTCCATGCAGTGAATATGATTTCATCGGTATCGCTTCTAGTTTGAACAGTTCATGAAGGGTCAATACTCAGCAGAGAGCAAACTAGATTGGGTTAATCCCACCGGTTTTGTGCAAGCAGGTTTCTAAGTAATCTCATTGTAAATTCTTTTTGTAAATGAGTACTGCAGTCAGGGAGAAAAAAAAGGATTTCCTTACATCAATAAGGATTCAATACAAATTTCATTTCTTTCTTATTATCTTCTATTCTCCATTGCTACTCGCAATTGTTCATGCTTCATTACATCGCCTCCTACATCACGTGTTGATGTAAAGTATATTGGAAAGAATGACTTCTTGCAACCTTCCCCCATACTAAGGATCTAAGTAGCAGGGTTGGAAATCAAAAAATCTCGATTATGACAAAGCAAAACAAACAATGTAATAAACTAATAATTATTACCTTGATGTTCGTTGTTGAGCTCCCATAACTAGCTTTACTGGTAAGGAGGGTTTTTTCATGGGACTGTGGATTGAATACCATTTTTTTTCAAATACTAAAATAAAATGGTTTAAGTATGCTCTCCTAGTGACTACTGTCTCTCTCGGATGATGTTACACCATGGGCTAATGCCTAAATGAGGCATGAATAGCATGATTAGTGACAAGAATGGCATAAACACTGACAAGATATTATGGCAATCAGGCATTCATCTCATGAAAGTTTTGAGCTAGAATCTTAAAATCCTGAATTTGGGGGACCCCAACGGTGGAGAGGGATAGGTTTGTCCACTATGGACCAATCTAACATTGTAGAGTCATTCTGAGAGGAGAACTGATTCCGAGGAGTTGTAAGTTCTAACATACATGATATGATACAAGGCATCTTTAGCCGAGACATGAATCACCAGGACCAGGAAAGAAAGCAAACCATCAAAGACTTCAATAAAGAAAATAGATAGAACGTTAAATGAAAATAAGCAAGTAAATTCTAACCATTTGCAGATCAACGGGGGCTACTCTAGCAATTCCTTTTGCAGAAATGCACATGCTACAACCTGCGAAATCTAATGGGGAATTTTAAATCAAAATATAAAAATGGCAGAGAGAGATAGAGACCAGAGAAAATCCACTCAAACATGAAACCAATATGGCATATCTTCGTTAATAAAAAATATAAACAATGGAATATTCTAATAAGCATTAGAGCAAACATTTGGGTGATATTCAAGCCATTTACTCACTCCTACATATTTTGCTCAGAAATCATTGCAAAATTGGAAATCTAAGGTACAAATGTGAAGGTTATATATATATAGATGAATAATTTTTCAACTTTGCAATGATTCTGTTAAGGTAATTTCACTTACACAGTCCTCCATTATGAAGTTTGAACATCTAACCTGGAGTAGAATGGTTATCTCCTACCTTTTCTTATCCTACCAAGTCTACACAGCATCATTTCTCTTTAATTCCAACCCTTCAGGATGTAGGACTCGCTTCAGATTTTGTTGATAGGGCATAAAATGGGTCGGGTGTGGATTGGATCCAGATTGATACCAAGTCAGTCTTTTCTTTATTTGATTTGCAGCTTTCGCATTTGTTATTAAAAATGAATTAAGAGTGAGATTCTCTCTTTAATCTGTCATACTTTTTTGGATGAGATCGGTTCTAGACTTCAGTTATTGTGTTAGCAGGTTCTTAGAACTTGGAAGCATGTATGGCTACCATCTAGGGCTGCAAATGGACCGGATTCGGAACAAATCAGAATTGGAATAGATATGAGTATATCCGTATCATATCCTATATTTAATGGATATTATAAAACTATACCATATCCTAACTGCTTAAATAATTTGGATTTTGAACTGAATTTCGGATATATGAAAGAAAGAAAGAAAAAAAAAAAAGCAATTTGATAGCTGTTGTTATTGTCTCCAAGTGGTCTTTCCAAACCCATGTCTATCATCACCAAAATTTCCAATGTTGTATGGCCTAACAACAATGTCGGATGGAGAAAGTTGTGGTAATACTTGCAGGTGCCACCATGGACCGAGAAAGAGCAGTCATGAAGCAAAGAGTTTATACATTTTTAGGGTTTTAGTTATTAAGTTATTTAAGATTGTTGAATTAGTTTTAAATCCAACAGCCTATTCGTCATATTTTATATATTGTTATATTTAAACAAAACAGATATTTAACATAACGGATCAATATATATCTGTATCCTATCCAATGTGAACAGATATTTTTATAGAGTGGGTGGATAAGCTTATTTCGGATCAGATGCACTCGGATGGCAAAGGATCAGCTCAAACAAGGTTTCCGCAAGCATGTGCAAGCAATCTTATTCAAGCTACCACATAGAACAAACAAAAAAAAGCAAACCCATGGTATAGCTTGGGTTTTTGTCTACCTTTTTTTGCTATGTGACAGCTCAAGCAAAATGCTTACACATGCCTAAGGAAAGTTTGCTTGAGCTGATCTTTTGGCTTTTCAGATAACTTGCAAACCTACTGGCATCCCAATTAGGGTTGTCAACTGGCCGCCCAAGCAAGGATTGGAGCAAAAACAAGGTATAAGGGATCATTTAGTCTACTGGGCCGGCCACCAAATTAAGCCAAATGATCAACTGTAACAAATATTGCTATAGTTGTAGCATGACCAAAAAAAATCACTATAAGACAAAAGCCCCATGTTAAAAGACAGAATACCTATGCTTTTTGTTCATGCTACACAAAGCCATGGCAAAATTTGCAACAACTGATCATTCCTCAATTATAATTGATCAATACCATGGATCTTGTCCCAGGTCCCTTTGATCCAGTTTGCAACGTTCAGGGTATCTCTTTAGAGAATGGGATTTTGAATTCCTAGAGCCAAAGCTACATTGAAGACTCATAAAGACCACTTGGCATTTTGTTTCTTGGGCTTAATTCAGTATTTGTTTCTTCGCATTGGCTATAACAAAATTGCCTTTATCATCTTGACAGTGCATCTCGAATAACAATGCCTCAACCAACATGTTTCCTTGAGGTTAAAAAACTCACAAAATTTTTCAAACATAAATGTTGTATGATCAGGCCAAGTATGGCTGTCAACTATCCGCCTAAGCAACCGTATTTGATTCATATTTGATTAAGACAAATAGGGATATTTATATATTTGATTCATTTTTTTTATGAATATATTTGTTTAATAAATATTCGATCATAAACAAACTGAATGCTGATATGTTTACATTTGCTCCAATTAATATTCGACCATTTAAGTTTATATATATATATATATATATATATATATATATATAGAGAGAGAGAGAGAGAGAGAGAGAGAGATTTTAGTTTAATAGATAAATAAATAAAACAATTATGGGTATAATATATGAAGGATAATTTAGTAAATTATTATAGGAGAGAAACAATGATGGAATCAATTATCTCTCACCTAGTCTTGTCTTTTGTTTATAAGGAAACACAAAGCCCTAAGATGCTCTCTATGCAAGAGCGAGAGTGGATTGTATCCGTTCCTCTTATCGTTTGCTCCTCTCTGCACCCTGTTAGGGGGAGGGCACATCTGCGCCGACAAGTGAAATGCACCCCCCCCTAAAAAGTGAAAATCACTTGTCGATGCTGATGTGCCCTCCCCCTGACAGGGTGCAGAGAGGAGCAGATGATAAGATGAGCGGATACAATCCACTCTCTGCAAGAGCTTATTCTAATGTACCATTCTATATATTATTTAATTATTTTTCATGAAGAAAGAATATCTCGGTAAATAAACATCATTGTCTAGATGCTTCAAAAGAATAAAAAGCCTTAATTTGGGGGTTGGGTTAGTTGAAAAGAGAAGAAGACCAAGGCAAAGAAAGATTGGCTAGAAATCTCAACTACAAAGCTCGGTGATGGGACAATTAAAAAAGAACCTATGCTTCTCATAAGCTTCACCACCAGCTTCGACATTTCCATGGTAGCAACAAGGTCTCCTGAGAGAAACTCATCCAGGTTAATCAAGGGGATCAAAGCGGTGAGTTCTTTTCTTTGGATTCCCATTGCCAAGCCATACAACCCGTATAGAAATGTCGGACTAGTATTGAAGAGTTTCTATTTGATTTCAATGAAGAAGATGACGCCATTTGTGTGAATCCGCATGAAAATCTTATGAATCCATTCGAAACCTACAATTGATGTTCCCATAGAAGAGTGTGGAAAGCTTCGACAACCATTCAAAATATATGAGTCACCACTCAAAATCTTCATTTAATGATAGAAAGTGTAATATGATACATCCGAAATTCATTAACTATAGGGATATTTTCCAAAACAGTTCAAAGTTTTGGCATAATTGCCAAATAACAAGGTAAAAAACACTATTTCCGAAACCAGTTTTTTTAGGATAAATTTGGAAATAAATTGGTAGTTAAATGTTAAGCTGTTTTAATTATTCCTTTAATACCCTAACCAACCGAATTTGGCAACCCAATCTCTTTCCTATTCCATCATCAACACTCTCCTAATATCTCTCCCACCAAATTATGAGATTTTTGGATACTCTCTCTCTCTCTCTCTCTCTCTCTCTCTCCATGACCCACTTGAATAAGTTCAGATTTGTTGGGATTCCAACAACTTGTTGAAATCCCCAATTAAAATATGACATGTGGCTAATTGATTCTCAAATATTTTGGTTACCTAATTGAACCATTAACGTCATTTAACTAATTTCCAAATATTTTTATTGTTTCCATTTGTAACTCATTTTTTTTTACAATATCATTTTGCTCTTGCCTCCATTAATGTGTTGTACAAGCTCTACCAAAGCCGGATAAATGGGCATTTCTTCTAAATACTAAAACTAATTGATTTCCCTTTATGATTGTTGAAACTAAAACTCGTATCCATTATTTGGTTTACTGAAACCCATTTTTTTTATCTTCAAAAAAAATCTGTTTTCTTAGATTTAGAATCTAAAGAGATATCAATCTTGAATCTGTTCACTGGTTGATCTTTGTAGTTGACAGCACCTTCCACTATGCCTCTTAGTGGTAGAGAATGTTTCAAACTAGAAAATGAAGCCTATTGTGGTGTAGAGGAAGATGAATTACAGATACAAAGATTGGAGTGTGGCTGAGCTTGTGCAAGTAAACAAGAAAATAAAAATAAAAATAATAATGTGAATGTCATAAATGATTCAATTAGCTAACCAAAAAATTAGGAAATTAGTTAACATGTGTCCTATTTTAATTGGGGATTTTAGCAAGTTACTGAAATCATCATCTCTCTTTCTCTCTCAAAATCCTGGAGTGAGAGATTCGATTGCCTAATATATCAAATAACAGATTTAGGGCTAAAAAAGTAATTACAATTCACTAAAAACCAATTTTGGAAATAGTTATTTTTTACCTCGTTATTTGACAATTATGCCAAAACTTTGAACCAATTTGGGAAAAACCCCTTAAATAAACGAATACAAATACATATTCTATTTTTAAATATCCACATATATTTGAATCTACATCCGATATTTAATTAACTAAACAAATACAAATATGGATGCATGTATATCCGCTTTGAATTTGTTTCATTTTCAACCTTAGGCCAAATTAAGCTGAAATCTGCTCAAACCTATCTTACCAAGGCAGGCCAACTACGCCTAGAGGCTTGGCCCAGTCCTGGCACCAAAGTGGCACTAGGCCAGAGGGGGCTTGGCAAACCATTGCACCCCTAAGCATTCCAATCCAATTGCTCCAACATTGGAACCTAATACAGTTCCCTCACTTAGATCGTTCCAAATATAGAAGCAGAACCATAGATAAAACTACGAACATCAATATGTTCAAAAGGCATTGTGTTTCTAAGACCAAAATCCGGGCATGTGTCACATGTGCACTGGACCGGGATTCACCAAATATCAGCACGGATAATCAGTACATATTTTTTCTTTCTAGACACCTACAAATAAATACCCATTGCCCAAAGAAATTGGATGAAAATAAATAGTTGAGATCATATTAAAACTATCCAACCACATGATAATAGAGTAGAAAGAGTAACTCATTCATGTAATAAGCATATACATGAATTAGCCCTAAGAAGCGGCAGTTTTAATAAGGATTTCCCACTCACAAACTGCTTCTGGGTCTCCACAACATAGAATTAGCCTTTGGAGAAACAAGAAGCGGGGCCAAGCAGCTTTTGATCAAAGAAACTGGATAATAAGGGAACCCAAACTCTGCCTTGACCCACACTAGCTTAGAGCAACACGTCTGAATTACGAACTGTGTCTGGGCTCTCCCCAACAAACAAAATAGAGTTTTGGATATGACAATGGAACCCAATGGTGACCCAGACTGTTCATTAACCCGCATTATCATCAAGTACCACATTTAAATCACCAACTGATTCTGGCTTTCCCCGAGACAACATCGATCAGCTTTTGGAGATATTAGTAACGGCAGCCGAGCAGCTTCTGGCCAAAGAAAGCCACCAATTGATCAAGTATTGTATTTTAATTCCTATTGGTTTTCTTTATGATGGCTGGGAACAACAAAGCGTTAAGAATTTAGATAGCAAAAGAGGATGAATATAGAGATTTGCGACAATTTTGAAGGAGAGGGGCCATTATGTCCTCATACCAATTCCAACCATACAATGAGATAGCTATAAAATAAAGTTAAAGAGACGCTAATCGTTTCAGGTAATCAATCGGGCAGACAGCCAAGTATAGTGTTTCCAGGTGTCATTATACTGTAAGAGATTGTAAGAGATTTTACAAGAAAGCAAGCCATATTAAATTGATATGAAATTATTGTCGTTAAAAATCTCAATCTTTTCATTCTTCTTCTTTTTTTATATAGGTAAGCGTTAGTGGTTAATTTATTAGTGGGTGAAAAGCCGGGTTTTGAACCCAGGTCTAGGTCTATGGTACGACACCCACAGATGTTACCAACTTAGCAAGTTGGCATCTTTCAATTTTTTCTTCCTTCTTTTAATTTGACTAATAGGCACCTGCCTGAATCATGTTGTGTTAGTTTGCACGCCAACACTATCACATGGATCTGTTGCTATTTGCTTTTTAGAGTGATGTAGTCCCAGCACCTTGGGTTGTCCTGACATTTGCTTCTAACTCCCAAGTATTCCAGTTGTTCTATCAAACCCACTTAGATCCATTTGTGGTTGTCCTGGCATTTGCTTCAAGAACAGCCATGGGTATCCGTTTGCCTTCTCTAATTCTTCTTGCTAAGCAGATTATCAAACTACAGTCTGAATCTCTTCTTACCAGAAGTCAGTTAGCTCCAGTGATGACCACAGCAGATGTGACTAAAGGCCACTTTACAGTTTATATTGGAGAGGCCCAAGAGAAGAGATTTGTGATTCCAATATCCTACTTGAACCATCCTTCATTCCAAGACTTGTTAAGTTTAGCCGAAGATGAATTTCAGTTCAACCATCCAATGGGTGGTCTCACAATTCCATGCAAAGAAGCCACCTTCCTGGCTCTCACTTCTTATTTGAATGCCTCATGAGAAGATGAGAAAGGAGGAAGAGCAAGAGCAAGAGCAAGGAAAGCAGCAAACAATGCTGGCCAAGGAAACATGAAGACGCCCCTGGCTTTTTTGTTTTTTAGAATTGAAGGCAGGGTAACAAACTCATAACAACAAATCTCTCCAATTTTGAGAAACCCATGTAATTTTTTAATTTATATTTTTATTAATGAGATTTCAATAACAGTAGAACATAAGTTTTTGCTTTTAAGTGCTTTTTGTCAGAATGATTAAAGTCTCCCATATCAGTCTAGTTGGCTTTTATTTGGAATCCTTGACTATCTAGAAATAGATTTGGGTGGATTGGCCGGTTTGATGATCTGACCCAATTAATAAATGGGTTGGATACTGATTGGGTGTGAGGGTTCATTTCTTGCAGCTAAGGGAAATACCAAGGATTACCAGTCCCTTTGCCATAAGCAAGGATCAACCTAGCAAGTGGTGCGAGTCAGCCCAACCAAGTCTGACCATCTGGGTGACCCAGGTTAAACCAGTACTGGTTGGCTGATGCCAAAGACAAAATAAAATGGAATATTTTATTTTTGTCAGCCGAACCAAGTCTCTTTCAGAGACAAAATCATCTACACAGCCACAAAAGTGGGTGTCATGATACCTTCGAGATTTGAAATTTCAAATTTCAGTCAAATCACAATCATTAAGTGGCTATGATATAACCGTTCAGACTATAGAGGTGATTCCAACTGTGGACGATTTCTCTCCCGCTTCTCGCTTCCTTTGTCATATTTTTTTCTTCGACGATTTCTCCCATTTACAGCCCGTACGGAAACTTGGTCCTCTTCGAGCGCTTTCCACAACATTCAAAACTGAATCCTGGAATTCTGAATCCGATCAGATATTTTACCTTTTGTATTTGCAGGCGATCCGCATTTTATGTTTCGATCGTTTAAACTGCCGTCTCTTGACTTGAACTGATCTGGAAGTGTAGTCCGATGGTGGAGGATTGATTGAGCCATTTACTTCCTTCCAAATCTAGACTTTCTAGGCGTAATCCGCTTCCTTCGTTTTTTCCCTCGTCAGAGCTTGGTTTGAGGAGCTTCTGAAGCAACGAGTTGCCAAGTTGAAGCGCCAGTTGGAGAAATCTGAAGACTCGATTGGGATAGTATCTTAAGCGTCCAAACCCTAATCGTGCTTTCAATCAGCTTCTGGAGTAGGAGAGAGCCTCCGCGATTTCTCACCCTTCTTGGTTAAATTTCTGTGCTCAGTTGTAAGCCCTAGCCCTAATCGTATTTTGTTTCTTTTTATTTTCTTTTCTTAATATGTTTTCTAGTTTTAAATTCCCAATATTGATTTGGATTTCTTGGTATGCTCTATTTTTTTTTTTCCCCTCTATTATTTTGTTGGTTTGTTCACCTTTCCCTTTTCAAGGGATTTAAATATCATGATTGAGTTTTTGAGTGGGATTCCATTGTTTTCGGATAGGGCTTTGTGTCTAGGATATGTATTTCTCATGCATCAGTCTCTCTGGTTATTGCTTTTTTGATTCTGAATAAATTATTTTTACGTAACCAAAAAAAAAAAAGGTTACTTTTAAAGTTGAAATTATTCATTCAAGTTATCATGCTCAGAATATAGTTGAACATGTAGTTGATTAACTAAGAATGCTTAAATCGTTTCTATTTGAGTCTTTCTTGTCTGGAAGGCATCAGATTTTATAGTGGCTTGTTGTTATCTTAGGCTTTTGATTTTTGATAAATTGTTTTCATCTTAGGTTAGGTTATTTGTTTATGCATTAATTCAATTTACTTATTTGAGATTTTCTTTTAGTTTGTAATGCGTCCCAGATGTCAATTACCTTAAGTATGTGTAATTCGATTAATGGTTGAACTTGTAGACTTTGTTAAAACTCTGGGTCTAAGATGTTACCTCTGTACTTGAAATATACCTCACCAACTTAACTAGCATAACCCAATTTTTCTCTGGTTGGGTTCGTTGGGGTTCGATTTGCGTACCAAATGAAGTGCTGAATGAAAATCGCAGATCCGTTAACCTTTTGGGCTAGCCTTTTTTTATAGTTCCAATGTGGTTGTTGATGTGACTGGTTGATTTTTTTTTTTTTTGGTGAGTAGTTGTTTAAATGTTTCCCTATTTAAGTTTTTTTTTTTGGCTTAATGTCACTGTCATAATTGTTATTATTAATAATTTTGTTATGTGCAGGGTGTGTGCCAAGAATGTCTACGGCACCAAACATGACAGACACTTCAAATACCAATCTCACTCCCATTCCTTCTCATGTTGATGACATTGAGGAAAGCAGTGATGTTTGTGTTTCATGTAGTAAAAAAAGGAAATTAACTTCAAAGCCATGGAATGACTTTGATAGGATTGAATCGGAAGATAGGGCCTTGAAATCAAATGATAGGGATCAACAAGTCTTGGATGAAATGAAAGGTAAACTGAAGAATTTCAAATTTGATCAGGGTAGAAGTCGTTTAGAATTTGTGAAGATGGTAATTAAACATAAATATCCATTTAGCATGGTTGACTGTGAGTTTTTTCAAATCTTTATACAAAATTTTCAACCCATGTTTAAATTTGTGTCATCAACCACAGTCAAAGCTGATGTTATGAAGGTGTATAACGAAGAGAAGGAAAAGTTATATAACTTCATTGATTCACTTTCTTGTTGGATTAGTGTTACTACAGATGTGTGGACAGCGGAAGTAACGAATGTGGTTTATTGTTGTATGACATGCCATTTTATTGGTGATGAGTGGAAGATGAAGAAGAAGATAATTGGCTTTCAAGTGGTGGATGATTCTCACAATCCGATTAGCTTTTGCGGTGTTGTTTTAGATCTTCTAATTAAATTGGAATATTGACAATAAGTTGTTTTCAATTACTGTAGACAATACCTCAACCAATAATGCAATGGTAAGCGAGTCGAAAAAAATATTGTGTGGTAGAGGTTCGCTTTCATTAGGTGGTGAGTTATTTCACATACATTGTAGTGTACACATTTTGAATGCTATAGTGCAAGATGGATTATGTGAAATAGCACCTTTGTTCACCAAAATACGAGAAAGTGCTAAATATGTTAGATTGACATTGCAAAGGATTCAAAATTTTTAGAATACAAAAAATCATATCAAATTACAGCATTTGGAAGATGTGATTACTGATGTTGCAACAAGATGGAATTCCACCTATTTTATGCTTGAAAGTGCATTACCTTTGAAAGCGGCATTCTCTCATTTGGAGCAAATGGATCAAGATTACAAGTGTAATCCATCCAACGAAGAATGGGCAATGGGAGAATTTTTGTGTGGATGTTTAAAAGCTTTTTACGATGTTATAAAATCTTTTTCAACAGCAAACATTTTGTTTCCTGATGTTTGTTCTACATATGTTGAGTTGCTTTCAGATCAAAATAGTCCACATAGTTATGTCCGTTCAATGGGAGAAAAAATGATGGTGAAGTTAAAAAAATATTGGGATGAATGCAATTTGGTGTTGGCAGTGGCAACGGTTCTTGATCCTCATTATAAGATGGAGCTTATAGTGTACTATTATAAACAGATTTATGGGTGTAATGCTGAGAAAATGATCACTAGAGTTCGTTCTACTATGCATGATCTTTATTTGGAGTATGCAAGCAACTCTAGTTTTTCTTGATCTTCAGACATTGCCGGTCCTAAGCCCGGATAAAGGAGGAGGGTGGCGTCAGGTTGAGAGCCGGCCTTAATAAACTACTCAAACCTTAAACATGAATC
>JAOXJP010030058.1:0-31233 GCA_025762735.1 Platanus orientalis | reverse complement strand
GTGTTTGTTTGAGAAGTACTTGAGTGAGTTGTAAGTGTGAAGTCTTTCTACTACTTAGAGTTTGCTTCCGCCCTTCTGCATTGTAAGTTTCCTTTTGTTTATGCTTTCTTTTCCTCTTTGTAATTGCTTTGTAACAGTTTAGCAATATAGTAAAGAAGGGAATATCCCTTTGTTGTTTATCCATTTGATGGTACCAAATTTGTCTAAATTGTAGACATTGTTAATCTGAGTATCGGGAAAAAAATTATTCTCTCAAGATTTTGGATCTTTAGATCTTTTTCTAAAAAAAAAAATTGACTACTGCATCAAGACAGTAGAAGATACTCTATCGATCTCAAGCCAGAGCACACACATTCAACTTCTTTCTCCAAAGGTTCTAATAGAACACTCCAAGAAGTATTCCTACCTCCATGTAGAGCTCATTCAGGTTGCGGTCAAACAGCTTATCAGGCCAGGACTAAATGTCGCTGCCATAATCTCTGTAAGAGATGCCTGACATAACCAACCTGCAAACCAACTGTTTGGTCTAATAGAGACCAGCTTACACCAAGGACCAGCCTACTTTAACTGTGGACCAGATCTGACGGTTAGGTTACAAGACTCAAACGTCCATGAAGCCACCACCCTGAGTATCCATACTTAAGGGTTTGATATGAAGGCCGGTTCCCATCAATTAGCTGTTATATACAGGGTTCATTATAAAGTAATGAACACACTGTTCCCCAATTCCATTATGCTTAAATCTGAAGGGGAAACAACATTGTTTCAGCTAAACCCTCAACATAACATCTATGTTCCAAAAACCCCCAAATGGAACGAAGTCAAACTTCCAAATGTTTGGATCATCGAAGATGAGACTCGATCTCGTCAAAACAAAACCTGTTCTTAATTAAAATAGATTGTCCAAACTCCTGAAGGAGATCTAGAGATAAGATTCTCTAACTCCTCTCAATCTATTAGAATAAACTCTATATATCGATCAAGACCATCCAGTTCCGGATTTGAAAGATCTGAGCAACCGCCATCTTCTTATCACACGACTCAAAAGCCTTCTTCTCCTATCTCTAGACACTCAATCGGAGAAATCCCTTTAAGACCCACAATGATAGATCGATCCAGAGAATCTGGGATCGATTACGCCACCTATGGTCTTAATACTCTTTTAGAATTAGGAGTTGGTGATGGAGAATTAAATGTGATAAATGAAGAAATATTCATCCCAAATAAATAAATTCTCATATTAGACTTCTACTCTAAGAGAAACAAAATCTTGAGAGAAAAATTTTTCTCCCGATACTCAGATCAACAATGTCTACAATTTAAACAAATCTAGTACCATCAAATGGATAAACAGTAAAGGGATATTCCCTTTTTCTTATGGTTCAAAGACTACCTCGTCTATCAAAAGAAGAAATTAGAAGTAAATGCCTCTGAAAAAAACTTCCATAAAATGGAACACAGCCACTAAAGGAGTGGTTGAAGCCAATCATCCTCCCTTAGAGCCTTTGGTTTATGGTAAGAAAAATATTCAAGCCATACCCGTCATATCCACTGAAGGAAAAAAGGATGCCTCTTACCCTGCTTCTCTTGAGAACATTTCTCAAATTCAGGAGCAACAAAATTACTCCAATCTGATTCTCAAAACAATCAGCAATCAGACCGATAAACTAAAAACTGTTCTAAATGCAGTCAAACCAGTGATAAATTCCATCGAATCGGTGGTTATCACTAAACAAAATCCCTTGACTAAGCCTCCTGTAGAAAAACCTACAGTAATGCCTAGTTACATTCCCCCAAATGTCCATCTCTCTGATAAACCCATCAAACTCTCTGATGAGTTTGCAGCCCAATTATCCTCATGCCTTAACACTATCAATCTAAAAGACACTGTAGAAAAGGGCAAATCAAAGGTTTCTTCATCAAGATTTGATAGATCTTTAAACAACATTGAGGAGTCCTCGTCTTCTGAAACTACTTCATCCATTGAAGGACCCATTCAGAAAAATCTGAATAATCTAGTCAAACTAGAACCTCATCGAACCTACTACCATAGGCCTACTCCAGTTGATCTTCTAAATGAAGAAGACACAAGGGGAAATTCCCAACAATTTTCTGGATCAGTCTTTTATGAGTGGAATCTTGACAATCTATCTGAATATCAGGTAGCTACTTTAGGTCACAACATTTTGGCCTACGCTAATGCTTACAAAATCCACGGCAATAATGAAGAAACAACTGTTTGGCTAATAATCGCCTCATTCTCAGGCCAACTTGAAGGTTGGTGGGACTATTACCTCTCAGAAGAACAATAACAAGCAATTGTCACTTCTGTCCAAGTAAGCAAACAAACCGGCGAACCCATTCGTAACGCCCAGAGTCAAACTATCCCCAATGTCGTCTATGCCTTGGTCATCAACATCTATGATCAATTCATTGGTCGTGGAATTGACGGCCAGATACAAATACGGGAGCAACTCCAAAACCTTCGGTGTAAAACACTGACAGAGTTTCGCTGGTACAAAGATGTTTTCCTTTCCAAAGTCTTTCAACTTAATTCTTGCAACAATGACTTCTGGAAGGAACGTTTCATTGCAGGACTTTCATCCCTTTTTGCCAAAAAGGTCAAAGAAAAAATTGTGGATGAACAGAGAGAAAATCAAATGGATCTCAATCGATTATCCTATGGTGAAATTATCCAAAAGGTTAATCAAGTAGGTCTCTCCCTCTGTAATGATCTTAAGCTTAAAGAACAACTTAAGAATGAAAAGAAATTTGCTTGACATGAGCTTAGTAATTTCTGTTACCAATTTGGCTTCGAATATTTAAAAAATCCAGCACAAAAACCTCGCTCAAAGCATAGGTTTCATCGAAAACCTCATCCCTCTTCCTATAAGAAAAACTCTTATAATAAACCTCACAAATCCTTTTCAAAGCCTCCTCCCAAGTCTAAAGACTTTGGCCAGAAAAAGAAGGGGAAAATCCCTACATGCTACAAATGTCACAAAAATGGACATTTTGCAAGCAACTGTTACGTAAATGAATTAGACGAACAAAAAAATCCTTCGTCTAGCTCTGACACAGAACAAGAAAACCCGAGTTCTGTGACTGTATAGACTGCTTGAATATCGAAGAAGATGAATCAGAAAAAGAGGTAAATGTCCTCACCTCTGATGAGCAGTTTATGCTGGATATCATTGATGATATCCAAGATCCTTTGCTTAAAAAGCAAAAGCTGGTTCAGCTCTTAGATCGAACCAAAGAAAAAACCAATATCAGTAATAATCTAAAAGGGATAGATTATTATCAATACAAAGAGCTCTTGCATCTCTACAAGAGTAAGCACGAGCAAAAACCCGCTTCTCTTCTTGATCTCCAAAAAGAGATTAATGAAACAAAAAGGGAAATCAAGTCTATAAAAGATAGACTTAACCTTTTTGAACTTTACTCCCAAGCTAGGACAAATCACCTAGAAAGCGAGGAAGAGTAAAAAAAAGAATTTGACCACCTCATAATGGGAGAAACTCCCAATCCAATCTCTGAAATGGGAGAAGTTTCTAGAGAAAAATCAGTTGAACAAATCACCAGGGAAGAGTCCCAAAAATGGTACTCTCAATTCTCTCTTAAAATAAGAGGAGAATTTGAATTAAAACTTATGGGTCTAATAGACTCTGGAGCAGATATCAATTGTATCAAAGAATGACTGATACCAACAAAATATTTTGTTCAAACCTCTCAACGGATCTCTACGGCAAACTCCCGTAGACTAGATGTAAGGTACAAATTACCTAATATTCACACCTGTAATTAGGGAACTTGTATAAATACAACGTTTGTCCTGATAAAAGATCTAAAACAAGATCTTATCTTTGTAACTCCTTTTCTTCAGCAAATAAAACCATTTTTTGTTGACAACAAAAGAATCTCCACTACCTTAAAGGGCAGAAAAGTAAATTTTCTCTTTTACTCTAGACCAAAAATGTCTCTAATAAAATCATTAGAACATGATCTAGAACTAAAAGAAAAATTCATAAATCACATAAGAGAAGATCTCTCTTATAAAAGGACGGATATGCAGATAAAATCTGCCTTCACCCCAAAAATGATTAAAAATCTTCAAACTCAATTAAAGCAAGAAGTTTGCTCAGAACTTCCAACAACCTTCTAGCATAGGAAGCGACATCAAGTATCCCTTCCCTACATCAACAAATTTGATGAAAAGGATATACCAACCAAAGCATGGCCTATTCAAATGAATGATAAGCTAACTTAGACTTGCTTTGAAGAAATTCAAGAACTTCTAAAAAAGAAGTTGATCAGGAAAAGCTCCTTTCCATGAAGCTGTGCCGCCTTTTATGTAGAAAACGCTGCAGAATTAGAACGTGGAGTTCCCCGGATTGTCATAAATTACAAGCCTCTGAATCAGGTCCTAAAATGGATCAGGTATCCAATACCAAACAAAAGAGATCTATTAAATATACTCTATCAAACCACTGTCTTCTCAAAGTTTGACATGAAATCAGGATTTTGGCAAATCCAAATCAAAGAGGAAAATAGGTATAAAACTGCCTCCGCCGTTCCATTTGGACAATACGAATGGAATGTCATGCCTTTTGGGCTTAAAAATGCCCCTTCTAAATTTCAAAAAATAATGAATGAAATATTCAACTCTTTTCCCTTTACCATTGTTTACATAGATGATGTTTTAGTCTTTTCAAAAAATGTTGATTAGCACTTTAAGCATCTGAATATATTTTTCAAAATGGTAAAACAAAATGGTTTGGTTATTTCTCAAAGAAAAATAAAGTTTTGCCAGACTTCAATCCAATTCCTTGGACATCAAATATTTTAAGGAAAAATCACTCCAATCAATAGAGTGATAAAATTTGGAGAAAATTTCCCTAACAAGATAACAGATAAAACTCTATTACAAAGGTTTCTGGGATGTCTGAATTATATTTCAGACTACTACCAAAATCCAGCAGAAGACAGAACATTGTTAACTGCTAGACTTAAAAAGGACCCTCCAGACTGGACCGATGCTCATATTGCTACAGTCCGAAAAATCAAAGAAAGGGTAAAAACTCTACCCTGCCTTTCGATTGCTAACCCGAATCTCTCGAAAATAGTCGAGACCAACGCCTCCAACAAAGGCCACGGAGGAATCCTAAAACAGGTAAATGGTTCTAAAGAACTAGTCAAGTTTCACTCAGGGCAATGGAATTCCACCCAGGTAAAGTATTCCACGATCAAAAAAGAGATGCTTTCCATTGTTAACTGTGTAAATAAATTTCAATCTGATTTAATCAATCAGAAATTTTTGTTAAGAATAGACTGCCGATCTACTAAATTTATCCTTCAAAAGGATGTCAAGAATTTAGCCTCAAAACAAATCTTTGCAAGATGGCAAGCTATTTTGTCAATTTTTGAATTCGATATTGAATATATAAAAGGAACTGACAATGCACTTCCTGACTATTTATCTCGCGAATTCTTGCAGGGAATCCCTGAACATGTCTCAAAGACATAACGCCAGTTCTTCCAGTCATCTTAAAAGGAAAATTTTGGCCAAAGATAATGATTCAAAGTCATCACAAACAATATTGCCTGATGGCACAGTGGTAAAATCCACTCCTTACCTAAAGAAATATCTTCTCCAAGTCTTCCCTCTCAAACCTCTTGATATTCAATTAGATCTTCGAGATGTTCTTTTAAATTTCTTCCACAGGGACAAAATATGATCCCTATGGCGCCTGATCGCCATCGCACTTACTATGAACAGATTCTAAAAGAATCTAGAAGTGTGCAGTTCACTCATCATTTGAGTAACTCATCATTTGAGTAACAAAAGCTCAGATGAACTTGCATTCTCAAAGTTTCAGATCTTAAAGATCGTGAGTGTGCAAGAATGGGAAAGAGAGATGATCTATCTCCACAAGCCTAAAAGGCTCAATGACAAGGCATACAAGGGTCTAGAAAACCCTTGGTATAACTATTTCGACTATGTTAGAGCATGGGAGCAAGCTACTGCAGTTTCTCGCTTTCTCTCTAATTTATAATCGTTCGTTTTTGTTAGCAAATTTGAGGAAATGTTGGGTTTTCCAGTTCCTAGTTGTTTAGATTCTGTTCATTTTCAATAAGCCCGGATGTATTCGACACCTCTGTGTTATTTGCGATTGCATTTTTGTATGTGGGTGTGCGGTCCTTTCTTCCATTTTCAAAGCTTACATTCCCCTCTCTCTCTCTCTCTCTCTCTCTCTCTCTCTCTCTCTCTCTCTCTCTCTCTCTCTCTCTACGTGTGTGCAATGGTGGGAGGTTGAGAGGAGAGTAGAATAGCATAAAAAGAATGAAATTGCTGTAGAATAGCATATAAAGAATGAAATTTCAAGATGGGGTTTTGATAATTACGGACTCAATATCAGTAAATGCAACCGTTGTGGTATGGGTGCTTCAACATTTCTCTGTTCGCTGCTACTTATTTGGATATGCTTAAATTTTCTCTTAATTTAATCATGATAAGTCCAGACTACTATTGCATTCTTTTAAATCTGGTTTGGATTAATCTGTTATGGAACTATTTGGATAAATCTGATTATATTACTTTGAGCTGTGAATATTTGAGTTGTAAAAGCATGTGTATATGTGCATTGTTCACCGAATAACTGACCTATCATAAAAAACTACCATAATTGAGATTACAAACCTTCAAATTTATATATTTTTAAATGATGCTTCCCCGTCCTTCTTGCATCATCAAGGACACTTTTTTGAAATGATACTCTCTCTCCCCCCTTTTATCATCAAGGTAACAACTCAAGTATAATATAACAGATGATTATTTTCAAGTATAATACACTTGATGTTTGAATTATATGCAGGGATGGCAATGTTTGACATGAGCCATGAACCCAACACGAAATAACCGGGTCAGAGTTGGCTATAAATGTGTTTTGGTGTTTCAGGCCAAAGTGGGTCAACCCGCTTTGACAAAATTAATAAATGGTTAGGATTGACCATATAGTCAGATACCCTTATCTTGACACAACATGAACCTGACCCATCAACACGAATTGCCACCCTTAATTACATGAGGTATTATGATTAAAACGTTTTATTTTTTTTATTTTTTATTTTTTTGTTTGTATTACATTCCTCCGTAAAATGTAGTTCAAAACAAACATTCGGAAACCTTTCAGGGTTATTTTACGACCCTTTTTACAAACTCAAACAAATGCTTGAAAACATGTCAGAGGTAAAAGTTTACAAAACAAAGTTTTACCTCTGTTTTATTTTTACCCCCTATGAAAGTTTTACGAACAAACAAACGGAGCCTTATAGAAAATAAAATGAAACTTCAAGAATAAGAGACCATTAACACAGGGTTTAGCAAAGAATTTTAAAATGGATTTATTAAACTATAGTAGGGAGTACATTAAGGATCAAAACCTTATTAAATAAAGCTCAAACCCTATAGATGGTGCGATTAGGAGCTAATAAACCTTACTGAATAGCAGCTGAAATCTGACCTACAGTATCTTTGCTTCTCCGAAATCCAGCAGCTTTAAATTGTATTGATAATGTCTTTGGTAGCAGCATCAAGAACATAAGAGGAAGCAAGAAGAAGAATCAGAGATGGAAGAATAGGTAGAAGGGAAGAGGAATGTAGGAGAAGAAGAGAGGAAGATAGAAGAGGCTAGGGAAACCATAGTGGGAGCCTCACGGCTAAACCAAAGAAATGGGGAGAAGAGAAAATAGGAGAGCTAAACCCAACCACAGGAACACACTTTTTTTAATTTATCATTGTTTGATTTTTTATTCTAGTCGTTGGGCCTTTAAATAGGTTTACAAGCAAAGAAAATAGCAATAAAATAAAATAGAAACTAGCCTGCAAGGACTCCTAAATATCTAGGACTTCTAAAACTTGACTTTCCTAAAATTTAAACTACTAAAAACTTAAAACTTTTAGAGGTTGTCAACCAGCAGATGTTGGGCCCCACTTTTATTGACTTTTGAGACCCCAAACAAAGACAAAAAAGCTAGCTTTCGACCTGCCCTATAAATGACCTAAATACCCTTTGGCTTTTGACCTTATTACAAAAATACCTTTTAAACTAAAAAAACCCAAATAACCCATCACAAAAGGCCTTATTACATGATTATCCCCCACCCTTGAGAAACCCTAAATAATATGTTCCACACATCTTGAACTTGGTCCTCTTGTGGGGCGGCGCATACAATAGCCTCTTAAACATACTCCTATTAAATGATATGCCCTCATGTCTATTTTCAATACCTTGAACCATGTCCACTCCGCCCTTCACCATGTCCTTTTAGATCCTTCAACCAGCAACCTTAGCACTCCTCACTAGTGCAGTCATTGTTATTCGATGCACATGACTGCACCATATCAATCGACTTTCCCTCATCTTGTCACTTGTCAGGACTAACCCCAAGTTCCCACAAATGCATTCAATTTCAATTCTATCCTTATTATTCGTGCCACTCATCCATCTCAACATCTTCATCTCAGCCACAATAGTTCTATACATGTGCTAGTTCTAAATAACCAAGCATTATACTCCATAAAGGTTTTGTTATCAGATAAGAAACTTCAATTTTCTAATGATAACTATATAACTAATCAATGGTAGCGGCAAAAAAATGCAAAATTTCACATATTTTTTAATGTTCCCATTACATATCTTTGTAATAAAGGTTTATTAATATTAATGCTATCATTTTTAATATTTTTTATTTTCATAAGAATGGAAAGATTATTTTGCAGAAACAATTGTTTTGACAAAGAGACGATTAGCCCCAAAGCAACAAAATTGAAATTGATATGATTAACTCCAATTCATGGCATCATTATGCTCACATCAAATACAGCATTCCAAACTTTTGAGGAACTATTTTGTATAAAATATTTAACCATGACAAACAGTATGCAGCATTTGTAGTATGCTTGGGGCCTAAAGAAAATATTATCCAACTGCTCCAAACAGAGGGGAAAAAAAAGTAAATATTATCTGATTGAATCAGAAAACAACACCTAGTTCTTGTTGTAGGGCTCCAAGTGAAGTTGACCCTTGAGGCTTCACTAAATTTTCCAACTCATCCACCTTACGCCTTTTAATCCTGCAATTTCATTCCTAATTTGAAGGTTAAAAGCATAAATAGTGTTTTGATAAGTTAGATATGTTCATTCACAATATAAAATGAGATTTTACCTAGCCAGTTATCATCAATGTATTAGTTCCATTATTGTAGCGATGCAATGCATGACAATACAAAATGTCCAAACCCATGGTTATATCCTCTTGATCAAGTACATCAGAAAAAAACCATGGACCATCCAAACAACTAATAGCCCACTCAATTATAATTGTAATAGCACTACCATAGCAATTGTCAATACTAAGAAACAATAACATATGTGGTCAATGATACGAATATATGAAGTCCCCTAGAGGATAAGATTGATCCATGCAAATAACAGATCTTCATTGAATTTCATAATTCCCTTCAATCTATCTTTTACATTAATTTTGTGTGAAACAAATTTTCCTTCAAAATATAATTAATAACTTGGATAATAATGCAGGTTTATGGGTTTTTTAAGTCAGCCATATGCCTATTACATATATCATATCAGTACTTTTAAGTTTAAACGGTTGATACATATAGAGACACTGATGCAACACCAACCTTGTAAAAGCTGTTATATATAGGTAAACACCCAATGGACTTATAACAGAGCTGTAACTCAATTAAAAGGAACGTGATGGCAGTATAAAGGCTCACAAATGGAGTTATTTGATTCGGGTATGAGCATAACAGCATGGTTACAAGGCATGTCTATGTTCTGTTACAGGTCAAATAGAGGTCACTTCAGGCTACAAGGGCTCAGATAGAGCTTATAACAGTAGGGTAGTATGGGGACCCACGGCTGGACAGATCTAGAGTAATAACAGAGGATAAGACAGAGGGAATGGCAGGCTTTATGGTGTGAGGAGTCGTAATTCATTTTGGGAAGGGAGTTACTTGTTATACTTTATATTGTCGGTATCACCTTAGTGGTAATCCTCTATATAGTACTTGTCTTTATGTTTACATTTGCTTATTTTCAATAAATGATATCTTTACCTCTCAAAAAAAAGAAAGACAGGTAATCTGGGGCCCAGATTTATGTAAAACAGTAAGGTGCAATAGAAGTTTTGGTAGGATTTAGGAAGGAATGGAATACAGGCTGTAAGGGATCAAGGTATGTAGCTGGACAGCAGGGTATATGTGGGATCTGATGGCCACGAGACTGTTGATTACACTTGTTTTTTTAGGGATCAGCTATGTAGTATAATAGCAGGGTAAGAGGGGCTGATCTGGTTCAGAACTATCTTCAAACAGTGGGTAGGCCATAGGTTTGAACAGGGTTTGGTCTGGGAATAAATAACAGGGTGATTAGGGAGATTATGGCCTTATGATGGGGACAGGACGTGGGCTCATGTGGTACAGGTTAAGGATGAACAGGTGGGATTTGGTAGGACAACTTGCAGAGTGCCTAAAGAATGACATTAGGGCTGACACATCAGCCCCAAAAAAGTGATATACACTTTTTTAGGGGATGCTTTTCACTTTTTGGCACTGATGTGTAGGCCCTAATGCCATTCTAACTTTAGGCACTCTGCAAGTTGTCCTACCAAATCCAGAACGAGGGATGAAGGCAGCAAACCCACCGGTCAACACAGATCTATAGTCTCGAATAGGTTATAACACTGTTGTTTTGGTGATCAGTTAGAGAGCAGAACAGAAGATCAATATAAGGTTATATGTGTGCTCAATCAGGGTAATAACAGGTTGGTATTAATTTTAGAAAGTCAAAACAGTAAAGAAAGTCCTGTCTAGGGAAGCCGCAGGGTTCAGATCAATGGGGGATTTGGGTTTCAGCCAAAAGATCAAAGAAAGGGACCTTGGGTGGTAGCCACAGGGTCTAAATGGGTTTTCTTTGGGATGAACACAGGGAAACAGCAAGTGGTTTGCTTGGGGATCTAATTTACAGACTTAGAAATTCAAGATTTCACTCAAGAAGGGTTCTTAATTGAAGTGCAGGGTTCTTTAATGGAGAAAAATAGCACAAAAGCAAGTTAGAATAAAGAATAGAAGAAGAAAAGATGAAGGAATGAAAGAGAATAAAAGTACCTGGTGTGAGGTAAATCACCTACCTTCACAATCCATTGGAAATCCCTTCCTTGGGTTTCAATAGGGGTGGCAATTCGTGTTGGCGGGTCGTGTTCGTGCCGTTTCAAGATAAGGGTATACGATTATATGGCTCAACCTGAACCAGACCCATTTATTAATAGTGTCAAAGCGGGTCAACCCACTTTGACCTAAAACACGTTTACACTCAACCCTAACCCGCTTTATTTTGTGTTGGGTCATGTCGGGTTCATGGGTAATGTGGTCATTTGTGATGGTGGGTCAGATTCATGTTGTGCCAAGTTAAGGGTATACGACTATATGGGTCAACCCGAACACAACCCATTTATTAATCGTGTCAAAGTGGGTCAACACGCTTTGACCTGAAACACGTTTTTACTCAACCCTAACCTGCTTTATTTCGTGTTGGGTCGTGTCAAGTTCACGCGTGTCAAAGATTACCACCCCTAGGTTTCAAGCTAGGCACAAGAACTTGAAAGAGAGAGAGAGGTTCCACTTGTGGAGAGAAAAAACCCAGTAAATTTCATAGATTCTATCATTGTCGATTACAAAGGAGTATCTCTCCTTTTAAAGACTCAAATTCAAATAAAAAAAGCAGCTTTCCTAAAATAGCAACTTATAACTCTTTCTAAGACTTATGCTAAACACTTGCTAAAAGAAAACAATAAAATAGCCCAAAACGTGAGGCTCTCCAAGGCAATCGACCAGCCATAGTTGTTTGCTTATAATGGGTGCTGTCAACTTTGCGAAAAAACAAAAATTTTAATTTCCCTCATGTCCTAATTCTAATAATTCATAAAATATAACATAAAACAGTAAAAAGACTAAGAAAGACTCCAATCAGCATTCATGATCTTCAATTGATGAAACAAAAGTGTGCCACCATGGTCTTCTGGTGTGGATCCCACCAAGCCATGTGTGGGTCCACATTTCCTCCAATGCTCGCCTCAAACACACCAATATGTGACAATATATCTTGATACGCATAAATCTCATTACTTGGAATTCCTATCATGTATCGTGCCTATCACTTGAAATAAGGATATGGTTTAGTCCATATCGAAAAATATATATTGATATTCTAAGCCATGTGACCAAATATGGTTCCACGATGACTACACTGGTTGTTAGTCAAAGATAAGAATGTATAAAATCGTATATGAGAATCGAGATGCACCACTATGTGGTGGTGATAGACCTTGATAGACATCAATGAACGTCATTACTTAGGAACTGTAATATTCCTCAAGCATTATATTGGTCCCTTGAAATAATGATACATGTTGGTAAATATCAATAGATATACACATCCATATTTTTAAACCATATAAGAACCATATTGGCCTCCATATAAAGTGCCCACAAAGTAATACAAGTCTTAAAACACTCAAACAAACCTCACCTTTGGCCACATTGGACTTTATCTTACCATTGTGAAGAAAATAAACCTACAAAGTAATACTCTCTTAGTGATAACTTGGAGAATGACATCCCACCTTTTTAAAAAAAAAAAGCACATAAATTTAATGCCAGGAAACTCCTTTAATGGATGTCAATCCCTATCAATAATAAATTTAATGCGCGTGGAAACTGGAATCATAACTAGCCTCAAAAATGTGATCATTTCCCTCTTGCAATACATTCCATCAAGAAGCATCAGTACAGATTTGCAATGGATTTTAGCTCTAAATCCAGAGGTTCCAATTCCCCCAACTCACAAAAAATCACATGCAGCTTAAGCACCCAATGAACATAAGGTAGACCACAGAAAGAATGGACACCAAATCCTTCCAGCAAACTGATAGGAAGCAACCGGTCACATGAATGATGGATTGAATGATGGGCTGAAGACCAACAGCCGTAGACCAAACAATATAAACACATCTCATGTGTGGCCCCAAACGGTCTACCAAGTGGTCGTGCCCATCGTATTGGGCAGCTGGTTACATGAGGATCCCATGGACAGAAGCTTGCTTTAATCTATTTTCTCCTAGATTCTATCTTGGAATTCTAGTAGAACTTGGACTAAAAGGTTGACTCTTTGACCGTACAGCTGTATGTATGGGTCTTAAAGTCTCAATTTTAGTTTTACTTCTAGTATTCGAAAGCTAACTTAATCCAGTTACACACTTACTAGTATTGTTTACTCGAGACTAATTGGAATTGAAAAGTCAGCCTTTCTTTATTGTGACTTGAAAGAGTCTTTATTTTATTTCAAAGTTGTAATTGGAGTGTCTGTCCAGACCTGAGTAGGAATAGGCAATGGCTGAAGTAGGCCTTGTCTGGCTACTCTCTTACCCTTATTCCACTAGTAAACATCACATTATTCCACGACACGCTTGATTTCACTTTTCATTCTTTGCCAATAGAATGCTTGTATGATGCATTAATAGGTGAAAAGGAATCTGGAGTGACCAACTGATGCCGGAGCATATGCAATCAAGAGGAAGAAGTTAGAAGACCATGGATAATCCCCTATGATGGTCCAGTAGATTAGGATTTTAAATTTCTGTTTTAAGGGGTCTTTGTTGGGAATTTATTATTTAAAAAGGTCTTTTATAATAAGGCTTTATAAGCCAGGGGGGTTAGTTGAAATTTAGGAGTTGTTTAAGGTGTTTTTTTTTTTTAATTTTATAAGTATTAAACTGGCTTGTTGTACAGCCCATACAGAGTCTTTTGGGGACTGTAGAAAAGTCAAAGTGAGACCCATGTTTAGCTGGACGACAGTCCCTAAAGAATCTCACTTTTGGGCTGATTTTTTGGTATTTTGTGGGGCCCACTGGTGAGCTGGTCGACATCTCTAAGATTTCCAGATTTTTGGAAATCTTAGAGAATATTTTGTGGGACCCATGAGGCCAAGTCAACAGCTCCTTGTGGTGTCATATTTTAGAAATTTTTTAAGTTAGGTAATGTTATCCTTTAGGAGTCCTTTTTGCTAAGGAATCTTATCTTGTTTTAGTAGTTTATGTCAAATAGAAAGTTGAGTCAATAAAGAGTCCTAATGCTTAGGAATTTGTTTTAAACTAGGATTCTTTTATTTCAAAGATTGTAAGCCTATAAAGGCAATTCATGTGATGGAATAAATTCAGAATGTTTATGATGGAAAATTTAAAGTGTGTGATCGTTGCTCCAATTTATATTTCAAACTTTTATGGTCAGTCTAGATTTGGAAATGAAGACCAGTTACATACAGTATTCACTTTTAGACCGCATGAACTATATAGACATCATCTCCTTGTAATATACAGACAACTATTGGCGTAATTGCAACAACTTCTTGCTAGTGAAGACCAAGGAATGACCCTCTTGCATTAGTTCTCCTCCAAATCATATCCGGTATCACATTCTATCACGAATACCTTGCTAAATCCAGGTAGGGTAAGAATTCAAGTAGTGGACATTGCCTACTTTAACCTTCCCTTCTTTAACCTTCCAAAAGCCTATTCAGACTCTAAACCCCATTTAAAGGCATCCTTCTGCAATAAGCCCATTAGTGAAGCACTAACATTGCCTTAGTCCTACACAAATTTGCAATAGTAACCAGTAAATCCAATAAAACCACAGAGCACCTTAATTTTTTTGGTGTAGACCATTGTACCATTACGTTAACCTTTGAAAGGTATGCTACCACTCCTCCTTATAAATTATATGGCCACGATACTCCAACTCTAACTTTCCAAAGCTGCATTTGTACTTTTTGATAAATAAACAATGCTCTCGCCAGAGGGTGAGAGACATATGATGTAAATGATCCTCAAACGATGTACTAAATATAAGGATATTGTCAAAAGACCCCATAATGAACTTACATAGGTATGAACGAAAATGTCATTCATCAGGCCTTAAAATGTTGACAAGGCACTTGTCAATCTGATGGACATCACAAAAAATTCATAGTGCCCATCATGGGTCTTGAAAGCAGTCTTTGGAATGTCGCCCTCATGAACATAAATCTAGTGGTATCCTGAATGAAGATCCAACTATGGAAAATATTGGGCACCTCCAAGTTCGTCAAGCATTTCACCAATGATCGGTATAGGACATTTGTCTTTGAAAGTGAACCGGTTCAATGCTCGATAATCAACACACATGTGCCACGTTTATATAAAGGGTACCGGAGAGGAGTGTGGGTTAACAATAGGCTAAATAATCCCCGCCTGAAGCATCTCAATAGTTATCTTCTTGACCTCAACCTTTTGAATAAAAGATAATGATACGATTTGAAAACCGCTACCCGGGAGTAAAGGGATGTGACGATCATGAAAGCGTCCAGGTGGCAATCCCTTAGGATCATCGAATTCGTCAAAGAACTCCAATAAAAATAGTTCCAAGACTTCAAATTTTGGAGAAAAAAAAAATTGGACTCTCAATCCTTAATTTCATGAGAAAAACTTCACATTCCTTATGAAGAATCCACTCCATCCGATGGTTGCTTACCATGGTTACACTACCACCTCCTTTGACCTTGATAGTCATTTTCTTTCCATTCAACGAAAACTGGATAATAAGTGCCAAATAATTCCAAGTAATATCTCCCAATGTGCATAACCAGTGAGCCTCCAAAACTAAATCACATCCATCCAATGCTAAGAAGAATAAACATAGGGTTAATTTTTTATTTTGTGTGAAGATCTTCACATTAAGACATTTCTCAATACTAGTTAAGGATCTACCATAGTTTCAAGTATCGAAAGATATTGGCCGATATGACTAGGAGGGGATACAAGATTACCTCAGTTTTAATAATCAAAGGTATCAACGTATCGATACATATCGTTAATTCCGTTACAATTTTATATATTGATGTTTGATGCACCCCATGGCTTTTATAGTCTGTAAGGTGGAATAACCAGCAAAAGCACACATAGAAATAGCTACAGTATCATCATTACCTTCTTGATCAACATCATCATGAACTAATTCACCATTGTTTTCGTCTTCTTCATCAAGGTTGCCTGTAGGCTCAATCATCATAAGTCACTTTTGTTGCAACGATGACCTTTTGCCACTTTTTGTCATAGTGCCAACACAATCCTTTCATCATTCACTCCTTGAGTTCTTCCTATGTTAGCCTCTTCACAATTGCATTACGACCAGTATTATTGCCTAGTCTTTCCCAAAGCAATTCAAAAGGCCAGTTGGTCGAGCCTTTGTACAAGCATCGATTGTCTTCATATAGTCTTTCCTCTTGTGATTGCACAAAAGATATAGTTGCCAACATGGTGCGAAGCTTGTACATCTTGACTATTGTCTGATGTCTAGACAAAGTCTTGCTACAAAAGTCATAACCAACTAAGGCTTTATCCAATCTCAAGCTTAGTGGGAGAGTCGTTCAAAATGACCTTTTACTCCAAGACGGTAGTTGGTTGCTATATTTTTCCTAACTTTCCATGATCATCTTTATATCTCGAATCCGAAACACACCATCAATGCCACCACAAACTCCTTCCAAATTGGAACTTTGTGACAACTTGCCTTGAACAATTCATACCGCTGCATAGCATCACCTTTGAGATTTATGGAGGTGATTGCGACCCTGTGATTACTCGTGATATGATGGAACCGAAAATATCATTCTTCCCGACACACCCAACTAATTGGATCCATACTATCCCATCACAAAATTGTATTTTCATACAATGGAAATTTTGATCTTGATTAATAAACCTCCACCCCCGATTATCTAATTCGTTGACACAACAACCGTGGAAGTTCTTGGTGTCCTGTTCATACTAGTCCATGTCTACATTAGTAGATCTCCACAAAAAGCCAAGTTCATCCTGGTGACAACCAATTCCAAGGTTGAAAGCAATTGCAAGAACAATTAATAGAGCGTATCTTTTGAGGATTTGATCTTTGCATCAAGCCTTGTCTCAATTGCTTCTATCTTTGCATCTATCCTTGCCGCTAAGACTTATCCCTTTGATGTCGACATGTTTCGATTTCTCAGAGTCATAGAGTAAGCTCTAAGGTTAGTGATGCTAAGCCCTTCCTTTTGAAATTGTGTGACTGAGTGGCAAACACCAAAAAAGATGGCTCTAATACCATGATGATAGAACCCTAGTTCTACCAATGACAAAAAAAAAAAGGTTAGAGAAGAGAAGAGGAAGAGAGTGAAAGAGAGATATCCAATCTCTTTGAGGGGAGTGGATCACTAAATCCTTTAGGCAATAGTTTATTTCTTTCTTGAGATAAAGGAGCTTATAGGCTTATAATAATAAAGCCTCTTCAGAAAAAAGAAAAATAAATAAAAAATAAAATTTAAAGAGTGAATGATCTTCCGTAATGGACTGGTCTTGCCTAAATAGCTAATGAAAAAATAGGAAACGAAAGGAAAGGGAGAAAATCGAAGGGCGTAAGCCGCGTAACACCTTCTCCACGATTCTAGACCTGAAATTACCTCCAGAGTCTAGAGTGATAGTTCCCCCAACCCTATCTCGCAAAACAAGAAAAAATGCAATCTAAAATACTTCCATGAATCTACAAGTAATAAGTAACTAACTTATCAACACTAACTTGATAATTCAAATCATAACTTGGCCATGTTTGGCAGCCACCAGTAATGAAATCATTTCATTTCAAATTCCCAGGGCATTTTAAGCCATAATGTGATGGTTGAAAATGAACTCATTTAAATTCATATTGATTTGTTAATGGATTGATTCTCATTCATCTACAAAATATGAATGATAACATACATCAATTCATTTTATAAAAACTTAAGATGACTTCATTTCTAATTTCAGTAAACAAATCAGTATAAACCTGAATGAGTTCATTTTAAACCATCACATTATGGCTACAAATGCCTTGGAAATTTAAAATGAAATTATTACATTACAGGTGGCTTCCAAACACGCCCTTAGGATGTTAAATTTGGTGAAGGTTAGTCGTATAAAGGAACCCCATGTGTGGAAACTTGTTAAAACCTAATACTTCATATAAATGCTCCCCAATAATGCACACACGGGTTTTCCCAAGAGAATCATTATGTAAATATGAATATCTTGCAACGAATTAAAAAATCACTAAACAGTAAGAAATGGGGGGGGGAAGGGGGACTATAAATAGCTACCTCTCAGTTTCTAAATCTTCTTCATCGTCTTCTTCATCTTCTAGTTCGGGTGATGCATCCGAAGAATTCGTCTGCAACTCCGCGTCAAGAAATGCAGCAAAATCGTCGCTGCTCGAAGACTGCAAGGGGGAATCCGCCGCTAAGCTCATTTCTGCAACAAATAGAAACCATTTTTTCTTCAAATCACCCTTTCCATTCGCAGATTAGAAATAAAATTTGAGAACAAAAAGAACTCAAAATCAAAATAAGTTCAGACGGGTCATCTCAACTTCGTCAAGCAAGTAGAATCGTTTCGCTCTTCTTCTAATCTACTGAATAGATATCTCGCTCCAGGCTCGATGAAGGCGAATTCTCCCAATTTGCCATCGATTCACCGTTTTGTTCTTCCAGTTCTTCTCTCTCTCATCCCGAAAGCTCGAATAAGTGACAAGTTCAAGCTTTCGTATCTCGATTAAAGAATGCTTTAGCTAATTTTGACCGTTAGATGTACTTTAGTAAGATCCAATGGTAAATATCTTCTTTAGAGCCTTCTAAAGACCCTTTTGGGTCGGACCAAAGATGTCCCCCCGGAGGAGGCTAGAATGGATTGGGCTGTTAAAAGCCCAGCCATTTGTTGCTTCGGCCCTTTCCTAGATGGGCTTGGGCACCCGTTCTTCACTTCTTACTGTTACTTCCAGGAACAAATTTTCAAAGATTGGCTGTGATCATGTACATCTCTCTGTGCCAATACCGAATCTGAAATCGATTTCTCCAATTGGTTTTTCTCTGTGTGGAATGCTTTGGAATTCTTGAGATGAAAGGGAACGAAGTAGCAAATATTCAGCCTAGCTTACAATTGATTGAAAAATGTGCAAAGCTATCCTCCACTTAGTTCCAAACCTTGGAACCTAGGCTGACCTTCACCAACGTTGCATACTTGGCCACCTTCCATTCTAATGAGAGAAACTCCACGTTTGTCGGCGGCAAGTTGGGACTCGTGCAAGTGTTCGATGCTAAGAATCTGTCTAACCTTCACCACCAACAACTGCTTCTTCACCACGCTAGGCCAAGTAACCCAATAAAACCAATTCTTTCACAATTTTTTCATCCAAACAATAGATTTCCAGCTCGGATTTGGTGCGACCCTTTAGGTCAGACTGACATCAGAGCCGATACATCAGCACCGAAAAAGTAATTTACACTTTTGGGGTGATGCTTTTCACTTTTCAGTACTGATGTATCCGCCCTGTTGCTGGGCTGACCTTGGTTAACCTAAGGGGGTCGTGCCTAATCCTTTAAATCAATCGAATTCTCTTTTTTGTGATTTTAAATTCTACTTAATTGAATTCATAAGGTAATTCCAATTCATCAAATCAAAATATAGGGATTTGACCTAAATTCATTTATGTAATTTAAAATTGACTCCAAACAATGGAAATGAATTTGAGTACCCCAATTCTATTGTTGCTCTTCTAAATCCATTAAGAGTTCTACCAAACAATAAAACTCCTAGCAGAGCAGGCTTGGTGTTTTTTTAGGGTCTGGTGACTAAGTTGGTCAGTTCAATCTTATCATGTCAAGACCTAATGGTCTTTGTTTAATGACCTATCAAGATGTTTTACTAGCTAGCAAAGAAAACTTATGTCACATTGTTCATACAGAAAAAATATATATAAGCAAAAGACTAAACTAGGCAAGCCTTGATAACCGAAAAAAAAAAAAACAAAACCAATGCAAGCCTCACGCTAAACCACCTTCAAAACCATCCAATTGGAACTCATGTTTTAGTGGGTTTCACTATGGGTTCTAATTTGAAGGTTTTGACTTTTTAAGACGGCTTCATGAATAAGGACTTTTATATGGCTAGTGTTTTAAGACACAAATTAATTTGGCTAGCCAAAGAACCCTGAACTAGCCCCCACCACCCATGACAGAGAGAGAGAGAGAAAGAAAACTCCCCAAACTTTTGTGACCGGGTGGTTACCACTGATCAATTAAACCACAGTATGTTGAATGTGAAATAATCGCTTTCTGGCAATTAACTGCTTGGGGGGAGCATGCTTAGGGTTTTTTCTTGTTTGTAGCATGAGACAAAAATCAATAAAGAGATGACTAAACTTAAAGAGGAAAACACATACAATTTTATACTTTAACTATCCCTCACTTATTCCAAATTTTTATATAATTCAAATAGCGCATTTTCATAAAGATCAGTGTGCATAAGTAGTTTTATCAATGAACCTTCATATAAAGCAAGTATAAAGTGCATGTCTACGATTTTGTGAACAAAACCTTGAACTAATTCTCATTGTGACTAACATTATTGCCACACACACAATCCTCAACAATATAAATAAAGTTAAATTTACTTAGCATTTTAAATTTTGTACTCAATCTTAGTTTACTCAATGATTTAGATAAAGACTAATTCTTATAAGTGACTAGATTTCATACACAAAAATGTAAGTTTCCATCAAGCTTATTTACTTTAATCAATAATAGGACTATGGATGTCATTATGAGAATCTAATTCTGAACCACTATCATTTGCAAAAAACCATATGAAATAACAAGCACAATAATCATAATATCTACAAGAAAACTAATCTGTAGAATGTCTTATTATTTACGAAAAAAATATATACCAACACCGTAAAAAGGAACACATTTTATAAAGTGACATGCTTACATAACCATCAATAAATGGCTTGTTTTCCTATTAAACCTATGACAATTAGGTTAGGTGTTCACCAAATTCATGGCTTCTATTTCTATTGAACCTAAGATAGGTTTGTTGATATTGTCTAATTAGACGTTCTTCAAAAACTATTTTCAAACTTAACGGTCACATTCCCCTTGGTGTGAAGAGATTAATTCCTTTTCCATGCCTTTATATTGGGTCAAATATATTCACATTGGTCACACAAATTGACTTGCCCTTATGCTATTTGTGTATAAACACCCTTTATATAAGTGTGCTTTAGGTTTATTGCTTGGAGATTCCATCACATTATTGTGCTTTAAGTCTTTAAACTTAGAATACCCATGAAGGGTTCTTGCTAGCATAGGCTTACATTATATTGGTTTGTTTATCAATATATTTCTCAATCATGTTCTGTGGATGAGTAGGTAATATATTATAATTTCATTTAGAATGAGTAAAACTCAATAGCTTTTGGATTTCTTAGAATCATATATCCAATCAAAGTAGTTTTATAAATTTAGATATCCCTAATGAACTTTAGATAACATTACTATATATTTTAATAACAACATAAAACTCTCTATTATTATTTCATAGCTCATTGTATAGCTTTTGAATTTTTTAGAATCATATCTCCAATCAAATAAATTATAAATTTAGATCTTCCTAATGAATTTTAGATAACGTTACTATGTGTCTTAATAACAATAGAAAACTCTTTATTATTATTTCATAACTCATTGTATCTTTAGATATCTCATAATTAATAACAACACATTTCAATATTGATAATTTGTGTATTCACTAAGCATTCAATGTGAGTATTTGTGTTATATATGATACACAAAAACTCTAATTCTCCATCAACTTTATGTTGGTGTCCATCTAGCCACTAATTACTAATCAACATTAGCATTGCACCAATAAGCTTTATATGCCAAAAGCCAACTTAGGATATCATTAGAACAAGGTCTTTGTTTAATGAAATGAACTTCTTTATGTCATAAACATGTATTTTATCATGTTATTTTTTGGTGTACCTAACCTTTACGGTTTTTTTTTTTTTTTTCTTGTAATAAACTTTATGATTATTACAATGCTTCTTCTAGCTAGATGACCAGATAAGAAGATAGTTTCACATACATGTGATTTAAAATCAATTGTTATATATCATAGCCAGAAAACTACAATCATCAAGTTATAAAATTAGAATTTAAAACAATTCAATTTAATAATTATATTCAAGAATATATAATACCAATGATAAGAAACAAATGGTACCTAAATTGTGCTATAGCACACAACATACTTGGTCTTCTAAACTGAGCATAGGTTCTAACAATTTAAAATCCTATTATTTGAAGATTGAGATTTTTTTTCTTCTTTTAAATCATATGAAGATCTTATAGGTTATAAGTCTCAGGTATTGATACAAATTCTTTTATCCCCACTATTTTAATAGTCTCTATAAAAATAAATAAATTTTCAAAGCATGGATAAGAATCTCTAAATTATGAGTAACAAAATTTTATTGATAAACTCTGATTCAATAAAACCTTTTATCATGATCTTTTAGGAGAAATTTCTTATTAACTATGTTCACAGTATACCTACTAGTTCATAGGTGTATAATATATTCTTGTCACTACCTTGGTAAAAATCAATTTTTCGTTTCACCAATTAACTATGTTAGCCAATATTGTAACCAATTGATCGATTAACCGACTTTGCTTCCCTTCTCTCATTCTATTTTTCTGGAAGTATACTTATTGCCAAATTGTTAGAAATAAACTTAAAGAGAGATAACACATACAATTCTGAAATACTTCAACAAAGAAAGAGCTTTATAAGAGTTGTTCCTTGAGAGAATATCCAGCCTAATTTTAGCATGTCGTCCTATTTTTTGGCCTAAGCCTAGTTGAAGCCTAAGACAGTCAAAAAAAAAAAAAAAAAATTGGGTCAATCTTCACTTATGAGTGAAACTTTAAGCTTAAGCTTAACCAAACTAGCTTTTATGATATCCCAGGTGTGAATAATAGTTGAATTTAGACAAACATCAAAAAAATGTTAACCACTATAATGGTTTGCCTAATACTACCAAAATTATTTTGAAAAAATGATTAGGTCCTACAGGGAGGAAATTCTCTATAGTTTGAAATCTCTCTATAGTCCAAATGATCATATCACAACCATAGAAGTGGTTGTGATTTTGTTGAAATTTGAAATTCAAGCCTTGAGGATGTCAAATCACAACCACTTATGTTGGTTGTGATAAGCCCATTTGGATTGTAGAATGATTTCAAACTGTAGATGATTTTTTTTCAACTTGCATGTGTGTTGTCTTCACAAGTAAAAAAGTAATGCATGGGGTCATAAAACTTTGCATTATTTTAGTCGAGACCATATTACTGAAAAATAAAATGGTTAATTACAGAATAACCCCCGAACTATTTGACAATATATATTGTCCCCCTTCATTTATCAAAAATATTCTAGTTACAGAAAGTTAGCATGGGTGATTTTACCTCAATATCCATTGGTTTAAACCATTTTTTAAACAATAGAAGCAAATTTTTAAATTCCAAAATTACCCTCAATGATTTCAAATAGGCGTGTTTGTCAAGTATTAGGGGTTTCTGTAATCTTACTCTCCCTTCCTCCTCCATCCTCCATCCTCCATCCTCCTTTGTCCGACAACAATGAACAGACTATTGAACTTCAAAAAAACACTGATCGAACTTTCAAACTTCAAAAGAACATTGTTGGCGATGCTTATTAATGCTAGAGAGTCGATGCCATTGTGACAACATTCATCTTCTCTCCTGAGAACCAATGCCCCAGAGAACTGATGTTAGCAATTTGCTACACCTCCCTTTTTGAAATACAATATGTAATTTTTTTTTAATTTTATTATTGTTTTCTCCCCTAAATTTTCATTTCTCAATGAAAACCCTAGAACTTGGCCTCCCTGCATTTTCCCTTCTTAAAGAAAACCTTAGAACCCTACCCTACATTTTAAATTATTAATTTATTTTATATTTTACACTCAATCTAGATCCCCAATTTTGATGTTATAGGATCTCACTAGGGAATGCTTAAAGCACAGGTCAAGTAGCATGTTCGCTGAACCCCCTCTTCCTCTTATGATACTTCCAAGTCTAACAAACACTACCCATACCCTATTAATTTTAATCTTTTGGCAATCAAAATAAGAAGTCTTATCCTAATTCAACATCAAGTTCTCATTATAAGGATACAAGTCCATCCCAAATCACTACATGAGTTTGCATCTATAAAGTGACAAAAACCTATCATCATTGACACACGATCGTCAACATAATTTTCCCCTTTTATGACTAAAGTGAAGTCTAACTTCACTTTGGTCACAAAAAGTTTCAAAACTTAAGAACGATCAATATGTTAGAAGGATAGAATTCCATCCCAATTCACTAAAAACCCCTCTCCCTCTAAAGTTCTCTCATCTTCTTTGCTCACTTTACCAATGATGAGTTAGATATAGATGATCAACCTATTCGGGGGAGCTTTCTCAACCTTCTACCTCTCCAACTAGAAGTCTCTCAAAATCAAAGTCAGTCCGATAAACCTTGCTAATCTTTCCATGCCAATAGACTGCCAAAGATCTCTAGCCCACGAATTTAAGTGCCTTGTTAGCACTGAAGTTTGTCTTATTGCCTCTTGTTGCCTTTTGGATTTCATTGGGTATCTATTTTGGTAGGCACTTGAGTCCTAACAAAGTAAATGAGGGAAATTTCCAAAAGAAAAGGGTGGGTGGTTTTGGAGCTTCTATGGCTTTGTGTGATCATGATTGATTGATCAATATATTTGTAAAACAAAAATTATTGACAGTAAATATTAATTCTTTTAATATTAATATGTATTATGTTTATCTCACGGACCTCTCCAAAAATGAGGGTAAGGCTGCATACATCTTGCCCTCCCCAGACCCCGCGTTAGTGGGAGCCTTATACACTGGGTCGCCTTTTTTACTCTATTTCTTTGTCTCTTTCTTTCTCTCATATGTTAGAACTATGTACTATAATATTCTCTTCCTTTCTCTCATGTCACCTTTTCCAAATAGAAACTTAAACACCATTCTCAAGCCAAAAAATTGAAAACCAGGTTTATAATCATTAGTAAGTTAAGGTCTTTGGAAAGTTCTAGATACAAGATTTTAGAAATACCCGTCAACCATCAATGTGCAAGTCTTCTTTTTGTTCCCAAATCTCAACTCGATCATTAATGAGAATATCTTCTTGCTTTAGCAATTGAATAGTTGAGTTTATTGTTTTATATGTGTTGATTGTTTACCAAGCAAATGTGGAACAATAGGGGGAGAGGTAGGAGTATGATCACTTCACTCTGTGGACAACCATCCAACATCTTAGCTCTAAAGTTTTGAAACTTTTGTGACCAAAGTAAAGATAAATTTCACTTTGGTCATGAAAATGGAAAATTATGTTGAGAATATGGGTCAACTGAACTCCATTTCTTATCCATTTAGTTTAAATTTTTTTTTTTTAAATGTTTTTACCCATTTCACCATTGTCAATTTCACATCTTATGACTTTTTTTTTAGATGCATCTCTTGAGCTGTTTTATAACTCTTGAATGCTTTAATGGTACTGACATTGCAAAGTATCAAAACAAAGCAGGGTGTAGGTCAATGTTAGTGAGAAGAGTTTTAGGTAAAAGAAAAACAACTTACTTTAGTTTGGCATGACTTTATTGGAAAATTTATTTGGGAGAGAGGTAGATCAATTTAGGTTTCACTAGGGCTTGCATTTTCTTTAATGCTTCTCAGTTCATGTGATTTGTGATGCATAATCTTGTTTTAGCACATGTTGATACTTATTTCATAGTGACAACTATGCATGCTCTTGATAATTTGTTTTAATAATGTTCCTATCAATTTTTTTTTTTTTTATGCATTCTTCATTCATTGACTCATTTTATAATGGGACAAGGTCATCACAGTTTATGCTTTATAATTGATAAATCAACATTGCTCATTTGATGTGCACATTATCTTCATCTCTTATTTATTTATGTTATTTATGTTATTTTTTATCTTTGCCATTGTGGGACTTAAGAGGCATAAAGAAAATTTGATAGCATTCTAATGTGGGACTAAAGAGGCACCTATGATATTTTAATAGCATTCTAATGTGATTCATGGTGGTTGTTTGCTACTAGAGTTCATTTAGACCAAGGTAACATTTGCATCCATGTAGAAAGAACTATGTTAAAAATCTTGCTTGTCTTACTGCATGCTATTCATTTTCTTGAGGAACCATTTTTACTTTGCTTGAAGATATTTACCATACCTTAATAAACCAAATGAAAACCTTGATAAGAGCATTGCCATGGTTTTTACCACAAGGTAGTGTGTGAAAAATTTAGGCCAACGAGTCTGGTTCGTAGTTAGAAAGGTGTTTGTCTCATGTACTTTATAACAACTAGAACAATGGTGACATCATAGAAATGTATTTGGGAGCAAAATCATTTTCTAACACGAACACCAACTTTTATGAGTTGAAGTATATTAATATGAATTGTCGTTGTGAAAAAAGAGTAATATGGGCATTTGAATCACATAAGAACCTTGATAGATTGTATTATTTTTGCGTAAAAGAAAGTTGCTGAGTAATACACAATTATTTCTCTTTATTTATTTATTTTGTTAATCATATTTGGTAAGAAGTGTCATTATGGTGAAAGTTAACATACAATACAACTCACATTGTTATTTCTTTGAGTGGTGCTACCTTTATAATGGGGGTCAAGGAAATTTTGAACTATATAGACAACTAGAAGATCTTTGAAGCTTGAGAAAAGATATTGATGTGTAGATTAAAGTGTTGAAAGCACATGGGGAAGGGCTTCAGATGGTACTTGTAATTAGAAATGCTAATGAATGTTTTTTAATTTTGTAGTGATAGTGGATCCTAGCAGTGATGATGCTATTTAATTTTTTTATATTATTCTTATATAGGGATTTGATAATATGTGTCATGAAATTTGATATATAATTTGTTGTTGAAATTTGTTTTGTAATGGCAGTAGGTAGTGTTATTGGTAATAGGCAGTGAGAAGTGGTGCTTAAGGTGACAGTGATAGTAAATATTGGTGGTTTGTATGTTTTTGGGAGGCAATGAAAGTGATGTTAGTGTTTAGACAAAGGCAATGACAATATAGAGGGTAGAGATGGTATATAGTGGTAGTGGTGGTGACTTGGGTCTGAGTAATTGGAGCAATGACAGTGGGTGGTAGTGATACTATGGGTAATGACAAGGACACCAGAGGACAAGGGTAGTGAGTGGTAGTGATGTTTTGGATAATGGCACTAGAGGACAGGGACAATGGAAGTAGAGAGTAGCAACTATGGGTGGTGGGTGTGGTGCTTTGGGTATGGGTAATGGAGGGAGGTTAGAGGTAGAGAGCAGTGACACGTATATGTACATGGTAAGTGTGGTTTTATGTGTTTTGAGTACAAGTTCTACAACATTAGTATGTGTTGATTATATTAATGGTGATATATTTAATATAATTGATGTATGCACACAAGTTTTATGTATTTTGAATATAGGTTATAGGTGATGTATGTTGGTGTTCAAACAAATTTTATGTAGTTGATGTATGGGCACGAACACCAACAAGTGGTTGGTATTTAATGATAAATGTTGAGCTTTACAACTTATATCATCAAATCATGAAATAAGCCATTTAAATTGAACCAAATATGTTAGATTGGTGGTGCTTATGCCTCATATAACTTACACATTGCTTAATTAGACCACTTAATGAATAATAGGGGTCTTGGTTATGATAATTGGACCATTTGATGAATATATGGGTCTTGATCATGGTAATCAAATCGTTTGATGAATATCAAGGTGTCAATCATGCTAATCAGACCTTTAAATGAATTTTGGGGTGTCGATTACGCTAATCGAATAGTTTGATAAATGGTTGGTATGTCATTAGGATAATCGAACCATTTAATGAACATTGAGGTGTCGATCATGCTAATTGGACCATTTGATGAGTGGTTGGTGTGTCGATCAAGTTAATCAGACCGTTTAATGAACATTGGGGTCTTAATCAGCTAATCAGACTGTTCGATGAATATCACAATCTTGATCATGTTAATCAGACCATTGGCCAATCAGTTCATCATTTGAACAATCTTGATTGAGTTTGATATGTCTCTCTGTGCTCATTTTAGGACCATTGGATCGGAAGATACTTATGATGGAACATTAGTACAACTTTTTGTAAAATTTTATGGGGACAAGAGTACGTTTATCTTTATATGGGTCAATGGGCACTTTTGTAATCAAAATACACTCTCATATGCCATAAGGGTAGTTTTGGGTTTAACCATAAATTTTTGGTCATGTCATTCATTTGACTCACGATCAATGATAAACAACTAACAATAGGGTGTTTTCTGAAATATATAGTATCGGTCAAGGGAGATATTTATAATTTTATATAGAATAAGGGGGAATCTCTATATTGTCAAATAGTCCAAGGTTACATTATGTGATTTAACCCAAAATAAAAAGAGGTCTTCATTCATGTGTGTGTGCTTGCATGAGAGAGAGAAAAAGAATTGTAACCTTTGAAAAAAAAAGTTCCATAATACATCATTGCACATTTTTTCTTGCATGTTTGCTCACCCTTTTATAATTGAATATAGCTCTAAATCAAATAAATCACCAACTCTTAACTTCAAAGATAATGTACTCAGTGAATCAGCTCACCAAATCATTAAGCCAAATTGTTCTATTCTATGATAACACATGTGTGTGGCATGACGCCTACCTAGTCTCATCCGCTATTTGCAAGTGAGACCATTAGGTGAAGTGTTCTTTCTCTCAAGAATATCATTAATATGAAAGTTGTGATTAAAGATCATTGTATGCCCTAAAATGACATAGCATGCATGTCAATAAATTAAAGAGATCCATGTCCATAATTTTAAACAAGTCAATACTATAAACTAGATTTATATTCTATCAATTGTTTTGAAAGATTTAAGAAGAAATGTCAAGTGATGAGTTAACTTAAGTTAGGAAAGATAAGAACCGAATAAAATAAAGAAAAGCTAGGAGTAACAATGCTAAATTAGAGTTACCAACGACTAGGTGATTAATAAACAATTAACGATTGAAAACCTACAAAAAAATACGTGAAGATGGATTAAGTGACAAAGGTAGGGGATTGAGCAGAAGGCAAAAGACTAAAAGAAATAATCTAAAGGCTATGAAAGAGGCCATATGTGAAAATTAAGTAGGAGCAACAACAAGACTTAAGTAAAACAAATAAAGGATCACCTTTGGTGAGTCTTGTAGACCTTTGTAGATTTTCAATCTTTAGTCCAAGAACACATAGGGTAGCCTCTGTAAGGCACTTCCAAGATCAGTCTTCAATCATCCATAGCAATAGAACCCTCAATAAAGTAGCCTCTCAATGAGGAATTTTAGCAAACACTCCAAGTGTGAAATCTAGTCAGCAACTGGATTGGGAAGTTTAAAGTTTATAACCGGTGTCTCCTCAGTTAACCACCTTTAGTCAAATACTAGGACCTCTTCCAATCCACTCCTTCAATCAATAACCAATAAATTGTAAGAAATCTTTAACTATTATTCACTGTGGAATTTCATCAAACACTTTAAGAGATAAAAACTCAAAACAGTAAACTTCTTGAACTAAATCCTCTTGACAACTTCAAATTTTAGTCCAAACAATGCCCAAGTGAGATCTTTGGTGTAAAGAGATGTGTATGTATGCAATCTTAAGCAAGTGTGATGAATCCCTCTTGAAAAAACTATTGAATACCAAAAGGCAACTTGGTTGTAGGGGTTATAAGGTTTATGTTCCAGGTTTTGATCAGTTAAAACAATATTAAACAAGGGACTATGCCTACCATTGGTATTAAGTTTGGTATTTCTATATAAAATAAAGTGGAAAGTAAGAGAGACTTGCTGTACAAACAAATCTAGGTAAGGTTAATGCTCAAGCTTAATGTTTTTTACTTGGATTTTGGGTTTTGGTGCCCCAAAATAGGATGGATCCCTTAGATAGATCAGCTGTAGGGTAAAATTAAGAGCCTCTATTGTAAAATATAAAAAAAAATAAAAAATAAAAACAGGTTACAAAAGGTTGACTGATTTAAAGGCATGAATTATGAACATATGGACCGAAATAAGGTATCTAAATGGGGTTATTTTATGGCTTTCTTCAAGTGCACCAGGCTATGGGTGTGATTGGGGATGTTTGAGAATTGAAACAAGCAAGGGAAACAAAGAAATGATGGCCGGCTAGTATGGGAGGGGTATAGAACCAAAGATTAATGTTTTAACAAGTTTCTTGATAGGTTTAGGGTTTGGGATTTCATTGGTTTTATGATAGCAACAAGTAAAAGAGGGTTTGAGTAATTTGTTTTATGAAAGAGTGGAAAGGATTGGGGTTTTGGAGTGGCCGGTGATTAGCTATGATGAATAATGGGAAGGCTTAAGATGTTGTTTTAAACACTTTCTTAAAGTTCTTAATTTTTTGCAGGGTTTAGGATGAGGTGTAGCAACCGTATAATGTAAAAAAGTAAGAGGAAAGTGTGGTTTTGGTTTGTAAACAATGAAGTTGGTGTAGGGCTTGTAGGAGGTAGTTTATATGCAAAGAGAGATGATAAGGAACTGTGGGAGATTGTGGGGAATAAAAAAAACAAAAAACAAAAAGAGGGAAAGGGGAAAGAAGAATATGATAAAGTATCACACCTACCTTGGAGGAAATCAACAACCTCCCTTGGGAGATCACCAACCCAAGCTCTCGGTAAGGTAGTCAAGAGATATCAAACAAGCATCATGTGGAGAGGTAGCCGACTGGAGAGAAAGAGAAATAGCTTTCACGAGTTTTTTTTTTGTTTAATTAGGTCTGGCCGACCACTTCTTTCATATATATAAAAATTTTGGTTTTTAAAACATAACATGAGACTTTCCATAAAAGGAAATTATCTCTACTCCTAAAAAAACAAAATACAACTTATAAAAAACCAAGTCATGCAACATTAGTTAAATTAATGAACACCCATAGGTCCTAGGTTTCCAGTTGGCTCCACCCCAACTGGGTCCTTGGGTCATTAATGTGGGTTCATCATCTTGATTGGTGGATTATGTTTGGATGATCCTTCACTGAGGCCTTGTGACTACTGATAACGGAATAACCCTAGTCATGATCTATT
>JAOXJP010030047.1:0-16875 GCA_025762735.1 Platanus orientalis | reverse complement strand
TGGAACAAATATGAAGTAAATAGTTGATATATTTTTAAGGGTTTTAGTTATTGGGCTATTTATGATTGTTGGATTAGTTTTAAATTCAACAATTTATTCTCTATATTTTATATATTGTTATATTTTTATGAAACGGATATTAACCGGAACGGAACAATATAGATCCGTATCCTAACCGTTTATAACGGATATTTTTATAAATGGACCGGATAAGCTTATTTCGGATATGACGCAAATCGGAACACGACAATTTTTCGGATAACTTGTAGCCCTAGTTCAAACCAACCTCTAGTGCCAAATGAGTAATATATATGAAAACTAACATAAACCAAAAAGAAAATCGGTAATAGTCAAAAAGGAAGAAGACTGATTTGCACGGAATATTTTTTCTGTATGTTTTTCTTCCTTCTTATACACCCATATTTTCCATGAAGAGCTAAGCTCTTTTGGAAAATATTAAACACATAATTAATCATCATAAATCCACTTTATTATAGAATATATCAATAACACGCCAATAGTATATTACCATACATTATAGCAACTACATAAGAAACCAATTAAATTCTATTCAATTAAAATAAGTATTTTTATTTAAGTAAATTAAATTAAAATAAAATAATTAATTCGTTTTACCCACACTCGGCCCAACTGGGTTCAATTCGGCATGTGTGCACATGATGAAAACAAACAATTCCAACTTTCCCTTTCATCTTTAACACCATTACCCTTTAGGTTATTGCATTTATATATAAGGTAAAATTGGAAGTTCTTCACTTCTAATGTGAGACTAAACTTTCAAAGCCAAAGCTTTTAGGAGTTGGATTGTACTTTGTTTTGGAGAGAATTACTAAAACTATAAATAAAACATTTCATTCAAAGTTCCTTCCAAATTCTTTTTAACACACACATGAGCTTAAGTGAATTATGTGGGCCTTTTTGGTCCACACAACTAAACAATCTATATTACATATGATTCATTTTGAATATTAAAATACAATACAAATAGAACAAAGAAAAGGTGCAAATTGTCAGAGATGCAATATTATTAAAATAAAAACAAGTAAACAACAACACATGATTTACATGAAAAACCTCAAATCCGAGAAAAACAAACTTCAAAAGTTTCGCTGTGTTGGGAAAGAATATGCACAAAGAGGCTTACAACCCCTAATCATACAAATATACATATAAATACTCTAATTCCTTTTTGGTTATCATCAAAAAGTTTTCTCATTACAATTTTCTTGAAAAATTATTTTTAAGCTTTTTGATTCATGGGAAATTGGTTTTTTCATGTTTTTATTTATTTATTATTCTTTGTTGTGAATTTTAAAAATTAGAATAAGGTAATATAGGAACAAAAGGTTATATGAAAAATATATTTTTTTTTATATGGTTTTGTCTTGTCATGGGTGTTTGGATTTGTATGTGAAAAAAGTTTAATCTCACATTGGAAAGAAAAGAAAATTGAAAGAAGTTTAAAACTTATGTTTCTCCCCATAGCCTTTGAAAACATGCAAAGGAGAAGCATATGCATGCATGAAGCGTATCAACTTGGGTATACCAAAAGGAAGGTGCAAATCTAGTCTATTAACCCCAAAAAACAAGACATAGTTTTACCACTTATCACACAACATTTTTTTGGTATTTATGGTTGAAACAATATTAAGAACCAACTTGGTTCAATTTATTAAATCACTATTTTTTCCATTATTGAAGCGTTTATTTTTTAACAACTTTTAACCATTATATTTATGGACCATTTTACCCTTGCTTAGTGCCCTTACATAATGACAGTTTTGTCTTTTATGCATCCTTATAGAGAGTCATGTTATCTATCACTCGTAACTTTTGGAATTCTATTTAAAGGGGGAACGATGTTCTATAATTTTGGTTACTTTAAAAACTCTTTCTTTCTTTTTTATTCTAAAAGATATTTTGGAGCATATATTGAAGATAATTAGTGTTTGAAAAGTTTTTCAAGTTAGCATCTTCATTTACTTATTGCAAACACAATGAATTCATTGTATTCCTTGCCTAAGCCGTTTGCTGACGTATAGTGGAGACAAGTAAAGACTTAAAGAAAACGTTATTACGTGCTACGAATAGTCTACTGTAATCCGTTATTTCTCGTTTTTATAACCATTAGACCACTATTTTTTCCAACATTCTTTACTTTCCTTTTCTTGTGGGATTTTATTTTCTTTTCTATACAATTTAAGGCAACCAGGTTAGGCCTAAAGGTATTCAGGGTTAATCGACCACCCCGTAAAAGTATGATTTTGTCCATGGACAAGGGTGACCTGGATCTTGAACAGGACGGCAACCCCAATGATCTCACCGCTGAGCTCCACCGGCAGAGTCATGGCTAGATTACAAGTACCTCTACGGATCATTAGAAACATCAGGCTCCACAAAATAACACAGATAAACACTATTTATACAGTTTTAACCTGGAAGATGTGTCTTTCTTAGAAATTAGAATCTACTTTTGTTACAAGACGATGAGAAGAAATAAGCCACCTTGGCTTGTTTGCCTCATACCAAACAAGAATCAACTCATGAGTCTCCAAAGCTTGAAGAAGCTCAAGTATCTTAATTGCCAATCTTTTCGGATCTGTATTTGTGTTAATAACATTGGTTTTGATGATTAAACAGTACAATGATACATCTGAAGCTGCCATAGGTGGGGTGCAGAGCATTGTGAGGTCTTGCATAAGATCAGGAACAGTGAAGCGACTCATTTACACTGCCTCCGTGGCAGCTGCATCACCATTGAAGGAGGACGGCACTGGTTTCAAAGAATTGATGGACGAGTCGTGTTGGACACCTCTCAATCTTCCATTTGATTACTGCGTTGATGTGTGGAAGGTGACTACGTAGTTTTTTTTCCCTGCATTATCACATACTATCTTATATTAGTACAACACGTGATCATCATACGTTCAAATTTAGGACTGTAGATGCCTGAATACGGAATGGATCTAGGTGGATCTACATAGATTTCAATATTAGTTGCTCGGGGTGGCAATGTTTGACATGACCCAACACGAACCCAACACAAAATAAGCGCGATAGGGTTGACTGCAAATGTGTTTGGGTCAAAGTGGGTCAGCCGTTTTAACACAATAAATAAATGGGTTAGGTTTGGGTTGACCCATATAGTCGTATACCCTTAACACGATTCAAATCTGACCCGCCAACACAAACTACCACATAACTCGTGAACCAAACACAAAATAAGTGGGATTGGATTGACTATAAACATGTTTCAAGTCAAAGTAGGTTGACCTGCTTTGATACGATTAATAAATGAGTCAGATTCAGATTGATCCATATAATCATATATCCTTATTTTGGCACAAGACGAATCTGACACATCAACAAGAATTCCTGCTCCTAATTTTAAACCGATAAATTTATTTGAAATAGGATCCATTTCATTGCTTGAGATTGTCTCCAGAATTTTAAAGTTCAGTTAAGGTTCAAAAGATTTTGGTGGTCAACACGTATCCAAAAAACTCAACAAGCTGAATTACACATTTTCAATTTCATTTATTATTTTGCCACATGACTACTATTGAAATCTCCATTTCTGAACTTTAACATTATGGAGAGAATCCCGGGGGCCATTTCATATTTGTTTATTTATTTGGATATGCGATTACATTTATTACAAAATCATGTTTGCACCAATTCAGTCTCGTGTTACCAAATAATCTTGTGGCTTTAGGAGATGTATACATACCCCAAAAAAGTGAAAATACTACCTTTTTGGGTATGTGTAAGTCTCCTGAACACCATAAGATTATTTGTCGATAGGAGACGATCATTTTGGTTCCTCATTCCATCATATTTCCTACTGGTAGGGTTTAAGTGTTTATTTGAATAACGTATTCTATAAAACAAGGCTTACAATATTATAATATAATTATTAATCTATAGCATTGATTAAATATAGTTCACATCATCACCAGTCTAACTACACAAGTAATTATCTATTATGTATTTACTGTAAAACCCTCATTTAAAAATGTGTATTGACCTAAACACCTTTGTCAGGCCACATGCCATGCATTGATTGGTAATGAAATGGTACTTGTCCATTCCATTCCGACTGGAGATGATTTAAATTCGATTAGGGTATATATATGTATATTTAATATAAAATAATACACATTTGTAATAAATTAAAATGGATGTAGGTAGTTAGTCATACTTAGGTAGAGAAATCAAAACAAATCAAATATTTAAGGGCTGTTTGGTTCGGATTCTAGAATCCAATTATGGATCATAATCAATTCTAGACCAACTTAAAAGTGTTTGGTTCGGATTATATATAGAATCCAATTATACATAATTAGAATCAGAATCCAAGTAAAATTAGGATCACTCTTTAGATTGATTTTCTGCTATGACAGCCAAATAAAAAAGAGGAGTTTTTCTGAATCAACTTCTTCACTCTTTTTGGCTTACAACGCTAGCAACAAAACACATCTAGTATTCATGGAATCTAATGGTAAAAATACTAAGTAAAATCAACTTTCAAAGATAGGTAACAAAATGGGATTCTAGATTCTTACAATCTTATTCCAAAATCTGATTATAAGAATCCAAAATCAGAATCAATAAACCAATTCTAAAATCCGAACCAAACAGCCCTTCAGAGTAGATACACATGGATCCATATTCACTTTATCCGGATAAACATCAGGATTATTCACAGCCCTAATTTTTCCTAAAAGACACAATGATACTTAAAATTGTGAACCTGGTGATAAAATGTAGGAGTACACAAAATCAAAGACACTAGCAGAGAAAGAGGTGCTGAGCCATGGCTGCAAAGATAGCAGCGGACTGGAGGTGGTTACCTTGCCTCTTGGCCTTGTGGGAGGAGATACACTTCTATCTTACATGCCTGAAAGCGTGTCAGACGTCATTGCACCAGTTCTGAACAAGGCGGATCACTACCAAGCACTTAGATTTTTAGAGAGGTTGTTGGGTAAAGTTCCTGTCATACACATTGGCGATGTCTGCGAAGCCCACATCTTTTGCATGGAGAAATCCTCAGCTAGTGGTAGATTTTTATGTGCGAGCGCCTACCTGACAACCAAAGAGATTGCGAATTACTTTGGACAATATCATCCAGAGCTCCATATAACAGAAGAGTAAGAAACTCACCTAAAAACTGCAGCTCTTTTTTTTTTTTTTTTTTTTTGGGGGGGGGTGGGGGTAATTACAGGTTATCTTTCACACCCAACAAATTTTTTCGGGTGAGCCAGCCGTTGGTCCTGGTGCGACTACTTTTTGGCCCAGAAGCTGGGCATTTTTGTAAATCTTTGAGACAGGTTCATTTCCTGGACAGAGGCCTGGCTGAGCCTGAATATTGAAAAGAATCTAACAGTGGTTCTGATTCATGCTCCGCTTAAGAATTGTCAAACTAGGCTATTGGGTTTTTGTCCTACAATTTGGGGTTGGACCCGGGCTGACCATGCTTAAGACCAATCCGGGCCATTGATAACCCTGTACTAAATGCAAACGACATTGAGACTTGTACCAAAAAGTAGGGTTGGGCTGCATTTTTAAGGGTCCTAACTTGGCCCATCTGTTATTTGGTCCTAAAATGTTATTTAGCAACTTTGATCCCTATGATTTTGAACCAAAATTTTGGAACCGGAACAAGAGGTCCAATGTTGGTCCAACCAGTTCCAGTCAGTTGATTGACCCAAGCCAACCAGATGATATCAGCTGACATGGAAAGTAAAAGAGACTTTAGATCCGGTTCAGTGGTTAGCTGTTTGAGGTCATTACCCAGTGCTGGTAGGGGTGTCAACGAGCCGAGCTGAGTCGAGCTTTTCCCAGCTTGGCTCTGGCTTGTCACATGAAGGCCAGGCTCAGGCTCCTCTTTGGCTTGTCATGAGCCTGAATAGCTGAGCTCAGGCTTGGCTTGGGCTTATAAAGGTAAGCTCAAGTTCGGCTCGGCTCGGCTCGGTTCAGCTCAGCTCATCAGGAGGAGAAAAAAAAAAAAAACAAGCTCAACATCCTTAATGGTCTATTAAACTAATTTGTCTTATTTGAACATCACTGTTGTCTCTCTATATAATTTTATTATAGATTATTAAGTAAACCAAGCTCTTAGCGAGCCGAGCTTAGTGAAGCTTGGCTCAGGCTCACTTTATAAATGATCTTTAAGTCAAAGCTCAAGGTTGGCTCGTTGACAGCCCTAAGTGCTGGTTCCATAACTATCGGGTGTTGGGAGGGGTCAACTGGAGACAGACATAACCTATGGCTTTTTTAAACAAACTAGTTGCTCACAAGCAGCATGTCGCGTGGACAAAAGCACCTAAAACTGACAAAAAAATGACCCACTATTAATGAAGGAAAAAAAAAAAAAAAAGAAAGACAAAACACCCATATTTTTTGTTCATGCAGTATGCTACTTTGTTACAGAAAATCTTTACCCATGATATATGTATCCACATCTAAATTAAATCATAGCATTTAGGGATCTGGTTGTAGATCAACCCAACCGGATGCCCAACAGCCTCAATCAGACAATCACCTATTGGGTGTTAGATAAAATTTATCCAAGTGTATGTAGGCTGTAATAAACATGATGATGATGATGATTTTTCTATAATAGTAAAAAAGAAGGCTTCCTATAATAGAATGTTAGTTTTTTAACTGAAAATTTATTTTCAGATTTCTTGGAGGGCCAGAGATGGAAGTCGAATGGGGTTCTACAAAGCTGAATGATATGGGTTTTGAGTATAAATATGATGTCAAGTCGATACTAGAGGACAGTCTCGAATGTGCAAAGAAGTTGGGTGCCCTCAACCTCAAATAATAATTGTTCCCGTTTGGTTTGCCCAAATCTTCAACGTTTTCTTATTATTTTTCTTTGCGAAACACATTTTTATTGTTAAGAACCTGCTGATGAAGTATGAATATATTTGATGAAAAATTAAGAACTCTCAGAGTGCCCCCAGGATCTAATACGTGGGTTTGGTTGGCCCCAAGTTCTTATATACATCTTAAATCGTACTTCCAATTCACTCAACTTGTGTGGTTTTCTTGCATTACCGAATTGATTTTGGATAACATGTTATATGGTTATGTTGTGAGAGCTTGTTTTTGTCTTGCAGGAAAGCACTTACCGTATTGGAAGATGAAAAGGTATTGAGTAGTCGCAAGTTATGGTAATTAATGATTCATGTGCTACTAACAATGGAATCAGGATTGGATTTGGTCGATCTATCATCCCGTTACTTTCCGATTCAATTGGGACTCTTTCCCTCTTTCCTTCTACACTAAAGCTGTGTTGGAGAGTAAGTATAAAAAAATATATGAAGTCACCGTACTTGTAGTCCTGTCTTGTTATGACAAAAGCGTATTGAATTTGGGTTAACGGCAACCTGAGACGACAGTGAATGGATTAAAAATGCTCCCTTTAACGAATGCTAACCACTGCTCTTTGTCAGGTAGCGGGCACATCAGCGCCGAAAAGTGAACATACGCCCCCCAAAAAAGTGAAAATCACTTTTCAACGCTGATGTATTTGACCCTGAAAAAGAGCAGTGATGAGCGTTTGTTAAGGGAAGTGCTCATAAACCGATCCCGAGATGACATAAGACAACTGAAAGCACAAAAACACAATCACATAGAACACAAGATTTACATGGTTCAGCAATATTACGGGTAACGACTATCAAAATCTTTCAGTACCATAATGAAGACTACAAAGTATAAAGAGTTCTCCTAAAACTCCGAACAAAAATCTCTTTCAAAACCCAAAGAAATTTCCAGAAAAAAAAGTTCTTTAAAAAAACCTGTGAACAGATCCCTTTATAACAGCCCAAATCCCAAGAAATCCTATTTTTTATCGCGGGTTAAAACCCCTAAAAATCCCCAGAAGCAAATCCAAATCAGTTCAGCTTGTTGTACCCAATTGGGTAAAAAGGGGGGGGGTTATTTTTGGGTCCCTCTTCAGATCACACAAACCAATTGCACTTCAGGTTGTTTTTGGGTTGAATTCGAGACAGCAACATAGCATGTTTTCACTTAATCGACTATAATTCCCATCTCTTAACAAACCCATTCCTAAGAATAAAAAAATAAGAAAATTAGGAAGGCGAGAGAAAGAGGGTGATGTGATATGATCCTTATGATCGTATAATTAAAAAATAAGAAAAAAAAGGTTAAACAATTGAGGAAAAAGGCTAATTCAAGGTGGTCATACCTTCAAAGTTCACTAAAAATGTTCAAATCATTCAAGGTGAAACATTACAATGAAAACATGAAAATAAGTAAATTAAAGCAAATATGTTATGCCAACTATGAATGGAGAGGGGATTGTGGAGGTGGTGAGTTGTAGGCAATGAGTATAGAAGATTTATATAGACTGAAGCATTTTATGAAGATATATGCAAGCATCTAAGGTGGTGATGAGTTGTGGCTAACGAATATGAACCAATATAGAAGATTGGTGCACATATCATTCTCCCACCATTAAAACAACACTTATTATAACGCCCCCTAGCCTAGACTCGGATAGCATCCGTATGTACCTTGGATTTGGATTGTTACATTATTTCGATCCATATTCTATAATCAATAAATCCATTTATGTCAACCGTGGTCTCATAGTACATTACCTTTAATTTCAACAGAAGTATAAAATGTACATTTCAACATAACCATAGTCATTTCATTCATAATAATGTGCAACGAAAACAAGGTCCATTAATTTATAAAAATATGCAGCGGAAATAGAAATCATTTTAATCAAGAATAATATGATCATGAATATAACATAAGGAAGCTCACAATCACATGTTATCGTCAAAACATAAAAATGTAACTCATATCCATTTTAGTACATTCAAATCCAATATAAAAATGTTATTACATTCCTCTAAATAAAAGTCTCATTGAAAGACAAAATCATAAAAGTCTCTCTTATAGTCTGTCATGCAAAATCAACCTCCATCTCTAGCTAGTCTATCACCCTATTTAAACATGTACCAATTGGGGTGAGCTTGACGGATTCAACAAGTACAAATGTAAATAATATCAAAAAAATAATAGATATAGTTTGCACATAGGTTTTGCTTACTTAAAATAAACATGAATAACAATATAAAGCTCAAATTATAGGAGACAATCATTACAACAAAAAACACCTTTTGGAGCATTTAAAGAATGCTCCCTATAGTTTTAAAGAGTGTTTTCCAAATGCTGTTTTAACGTGCATTGCGAAAAGTCATATATTTTAAATTTGTACCTCATCTCTTCCTGACTCAAATCCTGGCTACACACATATAATACCTTCCGTTATTGTTCTACTACAGTTCACCTAAAAACCATCGAACACAATAAACAAGAGCCTCATGACCTTCAAAAATATATTGCATGACATTGGGAGCTATATCTCACACCTAGATTTAAACAAATATTGATACAATGAGCTGCCTGATTTTCATTGGAATTGGTCTAAGTTCAGATCACTCTGCTAGTGTAAGCATTGATAATAAAAGCAAAATGGTACACTCTCTTCAAAATATAACACAATATCTCTTTGGAATAATACATCACGACCCTGCTTCATCTTCACACCCTTCTAATGAACCAACATCTACAAACAAAATAAAAATATATATTTTCTCACAATAACCCAAATTAAAATCAAGAAAACAAGCATTTATGAATTTAAGATGAAGATTCTGATCTTTGATCAAACTTGCAAGAACCTCTACTTTCATTAAAGAAATTAAAAAAGTAGGCCACAAAAGAGATGGGACGTGAAGACTGACCAACGGTTGAGGATGCAGAGACTTGCAGAGGCGTAGCCATAGTTGACCTTCATTTCGATCTTTTTCTCATATAAAACGATGACATCTCACTCTACTCCATCTATATGAAACAAGGCATAGACTAAATGTGTAACTAGAAGGAAAAAAAAGGCGTGTGAAAAAGAGCATAAATCCATCCACATATGTTACTCAGAATTCGCCACCTTCCTTGATGAATAAGAAAAATCAATGATTTAACGTTATTTAAAGACTGCTAAACCAGATAGAAATCAAAACTAAATGTTAAGACTGATTTAAAGATCATTAAATCAGAGACAAATCCAATCCAAGTCTCAAGAAAACCCCCTTTATCAAGCTTGTTAAATGCAAAACCACTTGATTCTCAAACGTCAGATCTACATAAATATCATCATTCATCCGTGACTCAAAACCCAAAACATAATCATGCCTTGCTTCTCTTACACAAAAAAGAATGACATCTCGAACATCAAATCCCAAAAATCAATAAAGCATCCAACCCTAAGCAAAACCTAGATCTTCGATCGATGTAAACACTACTAAAAAACGTTTACAAAATCTGCAAAAAAGGAATTCAATCATCGATATACATCTCTTCTCAAATCTCTTCTTGATTACGGCTATACCTCCTATGAAATCAATGCGATCATAAATAAAGATGAAGCAGAGAATCACAAAAAATCCCTAAAAAACATTAAAACATAGGGAAACGAGAGGAGATGAAGTCCTAGTATTAATCTTGCTCATTCCTGACATTGCTAGTGAGATGGAGGGAGAAAGCGGAGAGATGAAGCCCTAAATCTAGAAACGAGAGGAACATGAGGGGAGAAAGCGGGAAGGAATATATATATCGAAAGGGTTATTGGAAGCATTTTCAAAACGCTTCTAAAGGTGTATTTGCGCTGTTATAGGAAGCATTTTCAAAACGCTTCTAAAGGTGTGTTATAGGAAGCGTTTCACTATTAGAAGCGTTTTCATCTAAAAGTGTTTTTGCGCGACTTTATAAGAAGCATTTTCTATGTAAATGGCGTTTTTTAGGCTATTTTTGTCATTTAACTCATTTAGCAGCATTTTTGGAGCATTTTTTAGAGAAACGTTGTATAATACCATACCTTTCGCAATATTTATACAAAAACGCTTCCTAAAGTATACTGCTAAAAACTATTTTTGTTGTAATGATATCTAAAATTTAAAGAAAATTTTAATTTCCTTAGATGCATTAGGCTCGAATGGATATACCTTCACAGCAATAGGTGGAGTCCTTAAAGTCACTAAGGGGGCTATGGTTGTCATGAAGGAGAAAAATAAAGGAAATTTATACAAGTTGATAGGGAATACAATTACATGTAGAGCAACTGTAACTACTCCTGTTGATTGTGATACTGATGATACTACTTTATGGCACATGAGGTTAGGCCATATGAGTGAGAAATGATTGTTGGAACTTTACAAACGAAATTTTCTTATAAGGGTGAAAACATGTAAACTCAGTTTTTGCAAGTATTGTTTGTATGGAAAATAGTGTAGGGTCAGCTTCAAGACAAGACAACATACAAGCAAAGAAGTTTTACAGTACATATATTCCGATGTGTGGGAACCCGTAAGTGTACCTTCTAAAGGTAAAATAGTTTTATTTATCACATTTATTAATGATTTTTCCCGAAATGTATGAGTCTATTTTATGAAGTAAAATCTAAAGTTTTTACCAAGTTCAAGCAATGAAAAGCCGAAGTTAAAAAACAAACAAGAAAACAAGTCAAATATCTTAGAAAAGATAATGAGATGGAATATAAGGATAAAGAGTTCATCAAGTATTGCAAGGATGATGGTATCACAAGACACTTTACTACACTAGATGGGCTGCAACAAAATGGTGTAGCGAAAAGGATTAACATGACACTGCTTGAAAAGGCAAGATGCATGAGGTTGTAAGTAGGTTTGTCGAAAACTTTTTGGGTTGAAGTAGTTGACATGGCATGTTTTATTGTCAACAGATCACCATCAATTGTTATCGACTTCATAATCCCAAATGAGGTTTAGACAGGTAAAACAGTTGATGATTCAATTTTTAAAATATTTGGTTGTCCATCCTATGTTCATGTGTAGGAGCAACAACACTCTAAATTGGGTCCAAAGTCAAGGAAATGCATATTCCTTAGATATGAAAAAGGGGTAAAAGGCTACAAATTTTGGAATCCAGTTGCACATAAGAAAGTCATCAGTAGGGATGTTGTGTTTGATGAGGAGTATATGGTGAAAGGCAATAGGGATAAAGAAAATTAGTTGATAGATTCTCATGCTAGTGAAAATTCAGTCTAGGTGGGGTTAAAGGATACAACATGGCCAAGGAGGGAAGAGAAAATGGTAGTATCTTCTCAAGGGGAGTCTTCTAGTAGGATGGTATAGTAGCAAGAACAACAACAAGGTCTTGCTATAAGTAGAGACAAAAGAATTTATAAGGTACCAATCAAATATGGTTTTAAGGATATGGTAGCATTTGCATTAGTTATTGGTAGTGGTGATCCATATTATTTCTAGGATGCTATTAATTGCAGGGATAATAAAAATTGGATGACTGTAATGGAGGAAATGAAGTCACTTCACAAGAACATCACTTGGAAATTAGTTAAAAGACAAAAAGGTAAAAAGGTGATTAGCTACAAATGGATGTACAAGAAAAAGGAAGCAATATCAGAGAAAAAAGGGGACACATTTAAGGTTAGTTAATGGCAAAGGGGTATATATAGGAAGAGGGAGTTGATTACAATGAAATATTATCTCTTGTTGTAAAACATACCTCAATCAGGGTGATGTTAGCCATGGTTGCTTTATTCTATTTAGAGTTAGAGCAACTGGATGTGAAAATGGCATTCCTTCATGGTGAATTGTAGGATCAAATCTATATGAAGCAACCAAAGGGGTTCAAAAAGCAAGGAAAAGAGGAGTTTGTTTATAAGCTAAACATATCATTTTATGGACTTAAGAAATATCCAAGACAATGGTACAAGCGCTTTGATTCCTTCATGGTGTGGATTGGCTACATGAGGAGTCAATATGATAGTTGTGTTTACTACAGAGTTCTTGAGGATGGTTCTTTTATTCTATTGATGTTGTATGTTGATGACATGCTGGTTGTTGTAAAGAATAAACATGAGGTTGATTCATTGAAGTCCAAGTTGAGTAATGAATTTGACATGAAGGATCTAGGCGCTGCTAAAAAGATTCTTGGTATGGAAATCCAAAGGGACAGGAAGGCCAAAAAGCTTTGGGTATGTCAAAAGCGATATGTGGAAAATGTGCTAAAGAGGTTTAGTATGCAAAACCCTAAACTAGTAAGTACTCCTCTATCAAATCACTTCAAGTTATCTACTAGTTTGTGTCCTATTACAGATGAGGAAGTGGAGGAAATGTCTCAAATGTTGTATGCTAGTGTTGTGGGAAATCTTATGTATACAATGGTTTGTAGTAGACCGAATCTCTCACATGCGGTTAGTTTGGTGAGTAAGTACATGAAAAATCTAAGTAGAGAGCATTGAAATGTTATAAAGTGGATTTTAAGGTACTTATAAGGTATGGTGGATTTTAGCATTTTATTTGAACAACATAAAGGAATAAGATAGCTTATGGGATATGTTGATGCTGATTATGCAAGTGACGTGAACAAGATGAGGTCTACAACAAGGTATCTCTTACTCTTGCAGGTGGGCCTATTAGTTGGAAAGCGATGCTATAGCCAACAACTGTCTTATCCACAACTAAGGCAGAATATATGGCAGCCATTGAGGGTGCCAAGAAAGCTTTGTGGGTGACAGATTTAGTCACAGAACTTGGGTTGAAGCAAGAAAGGTTGGTGTTGTATTGTGATAGTATTAGTGTCATTCACTTGACAAAAAATCATGTTTATCATTCTAGAACCAAGCACATTGATATGATGTATCATTGGATACGGGATACGGGATTTAATTGAAGACGAAAAGATAAATTTGATGAAGGTTTACACTAAAGACAATGCAACTGACATGATAACAAATCCAGTTACTATAGAGAGGTTCAAGCATTGCTTGGACTTAACTAATCTAGTTTGTTATTGAAGATTGGTGGAGCCACCCTTACCAATTGGGGTGGGGCACTTCAAGCAAAGGAGGTATGGAGCTACATCATATATTAATTTGGTACTAAGGAGCTGTGTCGCACTATGATACAATATAAAGACAATTGCAGGTGATCTTCTAAGAGGTTGAAAATAAAGCCAAGGTGGAGATTTGTTGGTTTTGTCTTTGATTTCAGCCAAGCCATTAGATCATGAGATGCATGATCTGACGGTTATGACTATTTTGTTTTAAATGAAACTCTTTTGTTGGTATGAGTTGTAAGTAACGACTTGGGAGAAAAAACCTTAATTTTAAATCAAGGAAAAACAAGGGAACAAGGAGGCAGCCATCAAAGTGGATTTCTTCTTCTCAAGGTTTTGAGAGGGTGAGAGAGAGCAAGAATGTACAAGGCTTTGGTGTGGGTTTTTGGGTTTAAAATTACACACTTCTTATACGGATTTTATATTAAATAGTGAAGAAGATCGTTTCTCTCTCATGGATATAGGCACATCGCTGAACCACATAAATCTTTGTGTCTTCTATTTTTCTATGCTTTGATATTTTCTATTTTATTTTTTTGTTCATTCATATTAGAATATTTTCTACAAAACAAACAAATAGGTTGGGTCAGGTCAGAATAGTCAACCCAAATTTGCCTTTGCATCTTGGATTTGGTGAGACCTTTAAAGTAAGCCTAAGGTGACAATGACAATAGGGGCTGACACTTCAGTGTCGAAAAAGTAATTTACACTTTTTGGGGGAAGCTTTTCCCTTTTTGGTGCTGATGTGTTTGCCTAACTTTAGGTGGTATCACCAAATCCTGAGGGGTTTGAAAGATGGGTTGGCATACTTTAACCCATACCCAACCCATCATTACCTGTCTGACTCAAGGAAGGATTGTGTCCGCTTCCCTTAAGAAAGCTAACCTCTGTTGGGTGTCGAGGGGGGGACACATCAACATCAAAAAGTGATTTACACTTTTTTTGGGGGGGAGCTTAATCACTTTTCGGCACTGATGTGTCCACCCCCTGACGCCCAGCGGAGGTTAGAGCTTTTAAGGGAGATAGACGCATTCCTTCTCATTTTTTAATTTTTTTTTATAATAATTTTCTTTCAGAGAATGATTGTCTATGTTGACACAGACCTCTATAATCATGCCATTGATTGACACATTATGGGTTTTTGAATTTGGTGTATCTTTTTGAACACCTACTTTTTCATCTAAACACTTTTTTGGGCGATTTAAACCTCAAAACAACACATGTCAAATATTCATTCAACATACACACTACAGACTTTTTTTATCACATAACATTTTCTTCCTTTTCTCTTTAATATTATGATTCTGTGTTGACACAGGCCTCTGTAGGCATGCCTAACACATGACGTGATTTTGAATTTGGTCTCTTTTTTACTAAATTTTTGAACTGAACACTTTTTAAGACATTTTTATTCCCCAACATGACACGTTTCAACTTATAATTCACCATAGACACTACAAAGATTTTTTTTTTTCACAGAACATTTGCTGGTATCTTATAGTAAACAATCTAACATTAGTATAAGTTTACACTTCAATTAAAAGAAATCACAAACAAATAAATGAGTTGAAATATATTTTGAACTTGAAAGCCTATATTACTCGGGTAATACATCATCATATAAGCACAATTGCAAAAATAAAAAACAAAGTCATGAATTCCTAACCAGTAATTAATCTAACAAGTGTGTTACTATATAGGATAATGACGGGCAGACAAGTTGGGTTAGATTGACCCTTTTTATTTTTTTAGGTCATAAAAACCTCAACGTATAGACTAAAAACCCCAACCAAGACCCGCTAAAAGTTTGGGCTGGTTCCGTCAGCAGCCCTACCTAAAACCAACATAGGAAGCACCATTTAGAAATAAATGATAGGGGCTTGAATCTCTATCACAAGAGAGGGGATCATCTACCATAGAACTTTTAAGAAAAATAGTCTAGTTATCTAACAATGGGGGTAAGGTTGCGTACATCTTGCCCTCCCCAGACTCCACATTAGCGGGAGCCTCGTGCACAAAGTCACCCTTTTAGTCTAGTTATCTGACAATTTCACAAGGTTTCACAAGCAATAGATAATGAACAGTATTATGCCATCCTTCCAATATAGACTATTCTTCAAGTGTACTTAGATGTGTAGTTAATAGATGTGTAGTTGACAACAGTACTACAGAATCATAAGTTGTGTAAATAAACATAGATATTTGTAGGTATTCACAGTGTCGATGTAATCTTAATCTATTTAAGTAGCCACTTCAAATCAAGAGGAACGATAATAAACTAGTAATCTACAAAAATAAAACAAACAGAAAACTTATTGGTTTGTTGGTGTGCAGGTCGTGCAACACACTGTCCTTAAAGTGATATTCGCTAGCCACTCTTGAGGTACGGAAGGCTTGTTCGACAATCACCTCTAGAAACACCAACACGCTACCAAAACCCTGTACATGCATGTAGAGTAACAATACGAATGGCTCAGAGCTCACAGAAAAAATCATAAAACTTAATCAAAACAAAAAACCATAATATCGTAGCGAGGAAGAAGATGATCAATTATTTTTCATGTGTATCTCGCTTAGTCACAATTCTATTCTTAAAACATTCAGGGCGTCCAACACATGGTATCATACAAAGTTGGGATTACCATATTAAGAAATTTAATTAATATTAATTAATGTTAACTTGACGCTAAATCTATACACATTAGGATACCTAATGCGTATGGACTCTTAGTCGTTACACATTAGTGCATGTTGTATATAACTTTAAAGCTTTCAAAGAAAATTAATCAATAAAATAAGTATAAAATAATATATGCGCGTATATACCACACCACACCATACCATGCTACGCCAAGCCCCAACCTGACTCTGCTAGATTCGGTTCGTGCGCATGATGCAAACAATTAACCC
>JAOXJP010030036.1:0-16875 GCA_025762735.1 Platanus orientalis | reverse complement strand
TACCTTGGTTATAAAAAAAAAAAAAAAAAAAAAAAAAGACCCATTTGGATGATCGGATCGATGGCCAGAACCAAAGGACCATACATCCAACGGTAAAGGTCTGAGGACTATTAATGTGGTATATGATCTATGTTAGCATTAGCACAGAAAAAAGTTCGGTGAAAGCTGCACCCAAGGAAGCCCCCTCCGAATCCAAGCTCAAGGAAGCCTATCATTGATGCAGCAAATGGTGAGGTGAGACAGACCATACGAGCCAGCCTCGGATACCTAGGGACAGCTGCTACGGACCATCAAATGATGCCTCGGATTTTGTGGAATCCCTAAAATGAACCTAAGGTAGGACAAACATTAGGAGCTGACACATCAGGACCGAAAAATGATTTATACTTTTTGGGGATACTTTTCACTTTTAAGTGTTGATGTGTCAGCCCCTGATGTCAATCCTACCTTAGGCTGAACTCAGGTGGTCCTACCAAATCCTCAGGGATCCAACGATGGTGGCCGGAGTTCTTACTGTACCCTGTACCTACTGTACGCCAGAGGTAGAAAAATAGCTGGGAAGATGGGACCTGAGTCAGTGACTCAGTGCTGCTGGTCCCAGCCTCTGTTAGGATGTCCTTGTGCCCTCATATTGGATCAATTTTTTTTTTTTTATAGTTTGCCAAAGATGGGTAGATTAGGGGTCCATTGATTGTCTGGTTGAGATCTTCTGATTTATTTTATTTTTTTGACCAAGATGTACACCATTTGAACTTATTGGACCAAAAAAATCTCATTTTGTAATGCTTCCAAGTTCCAACAGCGCCCTTGTCCATGTGGCACACCTGAGAGCCCATACAGCACCCCATGAACGGTGGCTCCAGCCCCGGCAAAAATATACACGTCACAGAGGATATCAACCCACCAGAGAGCAGCTATTGATGTTCAACATTGAGGGACCCAACCTAAGTAAATTCACGGTGAATAGAAAATGTTTCATTTATCAAATGGTTAGGATCATTAAACAAGACAAGATTCCTGATCTAAAGCCCATTTGCGGCTTTCTCTAAGCCCGAAGGCGCAGTTGGCAGGTCCAATTGGGCGATCAGCTCCGGGGAACTTTTCATAAAAGAACCAAACGTGTAAATATTCTGACCGTTACAAACTACATGATTCAATTTGAAATGAAACCTTTGGAAGACTCCAAAATTTTTTCAGGATAGGATCTGAATATCTCGCAACAGGACAATGTTTAACCTACTACTTAGTCCTCGTGCTTATTTTATTTATTACATTACAAAGATTAATAGACCTATAACGAGAATAACCACTCAGATCCTCCAAAATCAGATGGAATTAACAGCTCTTCACATTAGACGACAAGTAGCAATTGTGGTCCTAAAAAAGGAGGGTTTCTACATTAATTACACCACAACCCACGGGGCCAAGCTCCAATAAAAGGCTTTCACCACAATCCAGTGATGCACCATCCATCCAACTTTGTGTCCCATTGATTGGACAAGCGTTTTCTGTACTCAAATTCACGGGGTTGTTGATGCCGTGGAGCTCCCTACACTGGACTCGTATGGGCTCCAACCCTTTTGTGTCTCGGCTCACTGCAAGACATCGCAGAGGATATGGTTCCCCCTATGCTAGTCGGCCTGATATCGTCTGCGATGCCCCCCTCTGCAACGCTCGAGGGCTGAGGCAGAGGAGGGCATTCAATTCACTTTTGGAGATGTCACTTCACCCCTAAAGAGTGAATTGATTCTCCCTCTCTGTCTCGGCTCCTGATCGTCGCAAAGGGGGGCGGCACAGACAATATAGCCCTAATCAAGTCTAGTCCCCTTTGCAGCTACTTGGAGGGATACTAGGGTTAACCTAATAAAAGCCCATTTCGCTAAAAAAGGGTGTTAATTAGGACTCTTAGTGAACCATTCTTATTCGTGTTGGATATATGACCCGCATTCATTTGTGGTGCTGCGGTACCCAGAAGAAGTGACAGGTCGGGTTATTTACCTAGTCCGTTTAGGTTTATATTTTTTTTTGGGTAGCGAAATACTCCGTGTAGTTTTGTCAATACGCAGATATTTGCTAGTCAATGACTCCAGTTGACTCACAGATAAAAAAAAACTAACTTTTTTTCGAAGATGCAAGAGGGTCAGCCAAGTTGCCGCTCCACCTACTTTATTATCTACCACACACACGACATCACCTGCCAGTCACACCTCAAAGACTGATAGTTCTTTCCCAGCTGTTTCTTTTGGGTGGTGGAGGGTAAAAAACACACAAAGACTGTTAGCTTGGAGAGAGGATAACGATCCCAAATGGTATTTCAAACAAATAATTAAAAAAAAAAAAATCATGGACTTGGTTTTGACACTCGTGTTTTGTCCTTCAGTTTCAAAAGAACTTCCAAGCCCTTGATGAATCAATTTTATTTGATATTTTCTTATGAATTCATTTGTGATTGTGGCTCCTAAACAAGCTTGTTTAATTACTTACTCTGTCATTCAGTTTTGACCTTCCGTTTGAAATTGATTTGCTTGCCTTTCATGTGTCAATACCAACTGAAATATTCTTATGAATTCAAGAGTGAATGAGGCTCTTTTTCATGTCAGTTGGGTGATTAACTTCTAAAGTACTAGCATGATTAATTACTCTAAATACAAGATGTTTGTAATAATCTTAGTTTTTCGTATGATTTAAGAACACTAGGCATTGTCTGAGTCAACCTCTAAGGGGTTTACAATGGTCAATAAATGATTAACTCATCACGTGTCAACAATGGCCAAAAACCCTGGTTAATCTACTGCCAATCCACACCAACAGTTAAAACAAAAGCATAAGTAATTAACGATATCGTAGTAAGATCCAAATTAAAGAGGGTAAAACTTTTTAAAATCATTTTGTTATGGGTTAAAAAATAAACATAAGTGATTAAGATTCAATTAGGGTAAACCCATAAAACCAAGTAATTTAGGGTAAAACAACGTGAATGTCAAGAAGAGGCCAGAAGCCCAACCACACACAAATATATCTAAAGAAATATCCAAAACCATTAAGCATGCTACATATCAAAATGGTGTCAGGGTAGTAGGCTGACAAGAGTATGCTAGTAAATTCACATAGGTACTTTATTCCATTACATTGAGTAAAACTCCCTTCTTTTTCCATCTACATTTACCAGTGTGTAATTGCCATTTTGATGTGTCACATAACCTAGCGCTTTATATATTAAGAGGCAAAGAAACTAGCCCAGTCCCAAAAATATTTACGTTGTTCAGCCAAATGCAAATACAACACCATGAGCTTTGGCAATGTTGTTGAGCAATTATGGGAGGTTATTCTCATTCCGGTATAGCATTGATTGGATTAGGACTTGGCACACACATACATTCAAAGTGGGTGAAAGAAATAAGGATTGGATTGCGACTAGAAACACACATTGCGTATGTGAAAGAAAAATCCATAACTTTTCTTTTTCAGTCTCCAACCCTAAGGCCCAGTCTGGTTGCCATGAAAAGGTTTTCTCATGAAAACATTTTGTCAAGAAATCATTTTTAAGCTATCTGGTTGCCATGAAAAGCTGGTTTTGTCATGCATTTCTCATGATTATTTTCTTTCCTTTTCTTGTTGGATTTTATTTTCTATTCCTTTCTTTTCTTTTCTATGCAATTCATGGCAACCAGACTGGGCCTAAGTGTAACATGAGTCTGGCATTTTCAAACAAGGAGGATGAAAACCTTCATCCTCCAATAAATGGTATTATTTTTAGGTAAGAAAAATGCTAAAGAGACTGCCCTCTTCCCTTGACTGCCTCTTGACTCCATTCCAATTAGAAAGGGTTGTCCTAGAACTGCTCTGATCCGGATGAGGGGACCTCCTTATTAGGGTTGTCAACAAGCTGAGCTTAGTCCAATTAGAAAGGGTTGTCCTAGAACTGTTCTGATCCGGATGAGGGGATCTCCTTAGTAGGGTTGTCAACAAGCTGAGCTTCACTAAGCTCAGCTCGCTAAAGGCTTGATTAAATATTTTAGAATAATATATATAGTGAAAATAATAGTATAAAAACAAGACAAATTCGGCTAATGGACCATTGAAGTTGTTAGGCCTTTTTTCTGGCTGACGAGCCAAACCAAGCCCCTTTTTATGAGCTCGAGCCGAGCCTGAGTTCAGCAACCCGAATTCGTTATGAGCCTGAGTTTTGCCTTCATCTGATAAGTCCAACCTGAGCTGGGCAAAGCTTGGATCAGCTCGGCTCGTTGACACCCCTACTCCTCAGCAGTTCATTTTTCATGAAGATACTGTAGAACTTGGACTTTCCCCTCAAGAGTCTCAACTTAGTAGCTGTGTATATACAGAGAAAATATCTTGACATACAATCGATCAGAACTCACTATTAAATGGGGCCCATCAGGAGATAAATGTGATGTTATTTCAGTCTCATATTCTCAATTAAAAGCCTGGCTTCAAAGATCCAAAAGTTTTAAGTTTTTTCTCCAAAGCTGGTGGGTTGAAAACAGAACTCGACATTGCAGGAAAATAAAAGGCTGAAATTGCCAGTTGTGTGGCAGAAGGCCTCATGCAGGCTCACGAGGGAGAATCAACTCTCCTCTGGCAAAAGGCCTATGCAAGAACACGAGGGCTCCTTCCTCTCTCTCTCTCTCTAGACCCTTCTTTGGTTTGCCCACTTGATAATAAAGGCAATTATTAAATTACACCGTACTCTGTGGTTTTGTACTTAAGCTAGAACCTAGGGTGATCATTGAAATAGCCTTGTAGATTACATACCCACATGCATGCATGCGCTCAACTGCATATATAATTTGATCTTGTCTTTGTTTAAGTATTAAATTAAGAACATCCCGTGCTAATTGCACTGCATGATCACAGTGTTGCATGGCACAATAAAATTAAATTAATCTTGAACAAAGGAAAGACACACGAAAGCGAATTAGAATATTTCCAGTATCATGTATTAAGGAATCAATGTCATCCTATAACCATCAATGATAACTTACAAATCCCTGGATCTAACAAGAAGAAAAGAATTAAGGGCTCATGGGATAATCGAAACCGGAGGATTTATGCAGATCTCCAAGATCATTTGGTGATCCATTTGATACGGTTGGTGATCTATCTATCCATTTGAATAGGAAACTATGGAATTAGTCAGTTCTGATTGATTAATAAATTGCAGATGTTGTGATAAGGGAGTTTCATTTAAGATAATTGAAATATTAATAATAATGAATAAGCAATGTTTAAATTAGGATCTAAAAAATGAGACAAACACATGTCAGTAAAATGTTTCGCTATGTTGGGTTAATGTCTTGTATTTAACCCAAGATGCAACTTGGATGACAATCAGTAGAAAACTTGAATATGACCTGTTTAAGGGCTGAATTTTTTTACCCGTATTTTAAATCCAATTTGGGATCGGATTCAATCCACGGAGATTAAAGTTTTGGGGTTTATATTTGGAGGTATTTTGATTTTAAGTTATTGCGCTGTTCATTGTAATCTCTGTTTTTTATCATAGTAAAAGCTTTTTTATCATTTTTGCCCGTGGATGTAGGTTACAAGCCAAACCATATAAATCGTTTGTTCTTACCATGTGATTGATGTTCGCATTATTTTTTTCTCATCTATTTTGTTGCATACGATCCCAAAACTAGGTTTCCGCACAACCTAGTTATTACAATGTGATTTATTTATAAATCATTTTGATGATTTAATTAAGCATGCATGTGGAAATTGAATATTATAGAAACAGTAGAACATGCAGCTAACTAGGCAGCGGACGAATGTCGTGCCGGCTTGGTTGGGGAATGTTGTTGTGTTTAAATGAAATATCTATTTTATCCAAAAGTAATAAAGTCTTGCTTAGATCTAATAACAGAGGTCCTGCAGTTGCCCTTATGAGTTCCGAGGAGACGCTAGCTGACTGCCATTCCTTAATGTCCAGAAGGAAGAGAAGAAAGCAAGAGAGAAGGACAACATCATGCATCACCATTATGCTTCTCACATGACTAGCCTTTTTGGTCTTTGTTTATGGTCCCTAACTTGAGCCACTCACCCCTTCCCCCATTCCTTCAATCAATGTGACACCTCCTCCCCCTTCTCCCCTCTCATGTTATTTGTCCCCTTATCTTCACATCTGTTTTATTTGTTTTTTGAAGACTTCTTGCCATTCTCTCAATCTCACAACCAATAAACACCATCATCACTCAACCCCCTTCCCCCATCATGGCTGTCTAAATGGAAAAAGAAAATACTCAAAATTTCTTCCTAAGAAGCTACCATTGTAGGGGGAGTTAGGGCATAGCCCTGAATGTTGTCTACCTTATAAGCAGCAAGCGGATAACCCAAAACACTTTGGATATTCTTCATAGCGACTATTCATGTTAGGGTTGAAGTAGCCTGAGTGGTTTGTCTAGTATATTTATTTTTCCTCCAATTGGCATGACATGTTCCCTCCCTTTCCCCCAAGAGCCGATCTCCATCACACATGGTTCCTTCATGGCATATATATTTCTTTTAATGTTCATGTACTCTCCCATCATCCTTATCCCCTTCAAGGTGGACAGGTGGGCCCTTTCAAGAGGTGGATGTGAAAACACACAATGGTAGGTGAAAGCACAGACCCTGCTTACATGTCCTTACTTTTTTGTTTGTTTTTGTTTGTCTGATTGACAACCAAGGATAGAAAAAGAGGGAAGGAGAGAGAGAGAGACCCTTTGGTCTTCTTGACAATGACACTAAAGATTGTCTGGGATAGACGGCTAGTTTCTCAACTTATCCTTCAATATTACATTGGGGACTTGGACTTGAAAGAGCTGGACTTGAATTGGTTTATTACTTAAGAAAGCCTGTTTCAATCAACTACATCTTTAGCTGTTAGGAGCAGGTTTGGATATGAGTTATTAAGCTTTAAGTTTGAGCCTGGAGTAGTCAACTTGAGTTTGGTGAGCCTGAGCTTGCCTCTAAGTTAGGCACCTCAGGCTTGGGATGAGTCTGAACTGAACCCGAATTATCTTATCCTTGTGTAACAAGCCTGCCTCAGGCTTGGGATGAGTCTGAACTGAACCCGAATCTTATCCTTGTGTGACAAGCCTGAGCCGAGCCGAGCAAAGCTCGGCTTGATACCCCTACTTAGGGGTCTTGTTGGTTCTTTGGGTCCTCAGACACAATGAGTTGTCAAGTAATTAATCACTTACCTTACTAGCCTAGTGATTGGATAGAAGGATAATTTTTGTAAGGAGACAGAAGGATAATCTATGCACTTGGTAGAACACAAAGGTGAAGGAGGGAGACATTATGTCGTCTTGCACAGGCAAAGGAAGATGAGAAAGAGTCCAGAAGGTATGTTGTATCCAGATAAAAAGAAGAAAAAAATCAGACTTTTGTCCAATTAGAAAGGAGGAAAAGAGAGAGATCAACTGTTTGCTTGGGTTGGGTGACATCAGGTGTCTTCTTGTGTGTATAGAGAGAGGCCTTAATTATTGATGTTAAAGGACAAGTAACTTTTTTATCTAAAAATAAAAAAGACAAGTGACTGTAGTGTCAAATCAAATCCCTATCTTCTATTATTCTCGATGATTTGGCAAGATTTTAACATATTAATCTAGCCTAATCTAATAGATCTTCATCCTTGTCAAGGATCTAAGGGTAGGGACCTCTTCGATGTCTAAAAATGTGATTCTACTTCATTTATAGCATGAGGTGGCGATCAGTCTGTCTGATCATCAGCAGCATGATCAACCAAATTAGTCGGATAAACCATCTTGGGTTTCATTCTCATTTATGGATAAGTCCTTATTACCGATCGGACCAACCACATGCCTCGTTCTCCAATGGGCCAGACCATATTTGGTCCATACATGCCCCCAGTAAAACTTCTCTGTCAGCAGGCTTAAAGCTATACCAAGGGCCCAATCCAATAAGTTGAATCCTGTCCACAGGTTTGTACTAGGATTCCCCCACTGGATTTCCATTAGTTTCATGGGAAAAAAGTTTTAATAATCAAACAGGAGTATACATAGTCACTACAGGAAGTAGGAAAAGAGATGTTATGGATAAAAAGGTTTATTCAATAGTAGATGGAATTGAAGCAAGACAAGTATTTAGTTGACTGTAACAGTAAGAATGCTATAGACCTTAGTATGAAGGCAACTTCTTATTCTAGGATAAAACATACAAATCGTTTGATATCATTTGGTTATAAAGCATGTGGGTTGCTGTTGATAGGATCCTACAATATTTAAAGTCTTTACCATCAATCACTTTTTTTTTTGGATGAATGTCTACCATCAATCATGAAATGCTGTTGGGTACTATATATTCTCTGGAATAAAAGTCTAATCAACTGTTGTTCTAAATAAGAAGCAAACAATGATCAAGCTAAAATGTCGCCACGATTGCTCTGATCCCACAGAGACAATGGATTTAGAGAATACACTATACGGGTATAGAATTGAGTCTTTCCCATCTTTTCAAAATCAGTTTTGTCTTGTGGAAGAGAAAAGACAGATGAAAAGCTAGCTAGCTGACCTTAACACAGTTCGCAGACAACAGCCGACAACAATTCTTAAACGAGGATCGGCCTTTCTTCTAAATATATTTTCTCCACAGAGAGGATTGTATCCGCTCCTCTCTGCATCACTTGTCGGTGCTGATGTGCCCGCCCCCCTGACACGGTGCAGAGAGGAGCGGAGCGGATACAATCCTCTGTGGCACTTTTCTTTTTTAAAAGGAAATGGAAAAGGATCTGCTTCTACCAAATTACCTGTCCCTCTGTATCCCCTCACACAGAAAAGGAGGTTTTTATTTTTTTATTTATTTTTGGTAAAAATATATTTTATTAAACTTCATAATGTATGTCTTCCTCTACAGCTCTGGAAAGCCATTACGTATTAGCAAATGGATGAGTAATCCCCAACCACCTTACTTTTGTTCTTACTCACATGAATTAAATCAAAACTCTAAAACTGATGAAGTAAAAGTTTAGGTGTATAGGATTAAAACCATTAAAAAAAAAAAAAAGTGTTCAAATATGATCATTTGCTCCCTATTTAAAAGAGGCACCAAATTCATAACTTCGCATGTCAGCCTGTGGTGTGGGGACATGGGGACACAAATTTGGGTGTAGCAGATCCTTTCCCTTCACAAATTGAGTTTTAGCACAAATGTTATGAAATACAGAAAAAGACCCACCTCATATACAACAACACAAGTAATGTTCATTGTTGGAGATGGAACTAAACGCATAAACACTAATGGGTTTTCTCACCCACAAAAAAAAAAGAGCACTTCTATGTTTGAATTATTCAAACAAACAAGGACCACAGAGAAGTGCTCATAAACTCTGCAATGCATTCCAGTTAGACATCTAAGCATTCCTCTGGTCAAACCCAACAATGTAATTGCATATGAGCCCTAATAAAATCATAATCAACCATGTATTGGCACAAATTCACCTCCCAAAGACGTTATTCAGTGTAAGATTACAAATATTTAACAGTGTTACCAATAAAAATGTGTGTGTGTGTGTGTGTGTGTGTGTGTGTGAGAGAGAGAGAGAGAGAGAGAGAGAGATTCTGAGCTCTAGATATTGTTTTAGAGATACAGAGATACAGAGTTTGTGAAAGGAAAAAAAAAAGGCAAGAACAAAAAAAAGTAGACAAACATCACTCCCCCACTCCCATCCGTACAGCCCAATAAATACCATATCCATGGAATCCCAGCCACTATCACTACTACTGTAGAACAACCCCACCCAATTGCAATAATTTTTCAAAAAAAGACACGGTTCCTCGCCCACCAAGAAAAGGGGAAAAATCAAAGAACTTGCTGCCAAATCAATAAAGCACCCAAGACTTTGGGTGATCAGTTTCTGTCGCACATGCATAATACACGATCCAACAGAACTAGTTAACTTAAGCACAGAAGCTCTTCAGTTCACCGCCACCTCCCAAGTCACAAAATAAAATACACGAGCACACCTGAAAAAGCAGAGAAAGCCAGCATTTTAATTCAATACTTACCCTTCAAAGTGCTGGCTTTCCATCTGTCTTCTCTGCCCGAACCATAGCTAGGCTTCAAATCTTCAAGCTGTTGATGTCAAACTCAACCTGCCATTAAGATAGCCACACAAACAACAAAATAGGACAGTATAAAGATAACACAGTACAAACATTCCCACTACACAATATAGGGTTTGGAAACACATGCCTTATCACTGGTTTCTGCACAGGTTCAGAACTGACTCCACTCCGAGCCTTTAGAACCATCCCAAGTGCTGCAACATTTGGCTTCACAAAAGCAAAAGAAACAAAAAACGAAAGTCGGCAAGTCAGAACATAAAATTACAGCTGGCAACAGCAAGCATTTAGAATCAATGCAACACCAGCCAACCCCAGTTATTTCTAGGGCTCCCATGACATGGCTACAGCAAGTTTAAAGAGAAGTGATCGCTGTGCAATTGCTCCGTGAGAACGAGAGTAAAAATCAAGATATTTCTTGGGAAAAAAAACACTAATACAGTACAATAATGTACTTGAATTGGAAAAAGCTAAAGGAAAAAGAAAAAGAAAAAGAAAGATTCAAGACCTCTAACTCCTCTGTCAAGCCGTTTTGAAATACTCCACTCTCATTTAAGCACGCATGCTCTAAAAGTATGTCCGAATCTACCTGGCAAGCATCAACCTGCAAAGACCCCTGGTTGTCACTCCCTTTGCTCTCCTTGACGCTACTTACTACAGATTCAAATTCCACATCTTTACAGGAAGCACATGTGACATCCAGAATGCTATTAGTTCCAAATTCAGTCACAACATTTTCTGAACTCCCGTTAAGTTGTTCCACCATAGCAGATCCAGCCTCAGCATTGTCCACATTATCTAATGCCAAATCCTGCACCTTGTCTTCCTCAAATCCAACCTGACATGTTTCACCTGACCTGCTGCTACTACTAACTCCAGATGGAGCAAGCAACTCCTTCCTAGGACTAATGTATGTTTGATCCTCTATTGCATCTGGCCACACATCATCCTGTGCAGCATTTTTCTTCCTCTCCAAATTATTACCCAAAAACTCAGCCCCAGCATTACCATCCACATTTCCCACAGCCATATTCTCCACACCCTCCTTAAAAGAGCTGATCTGAGATGTTCCACCAGACCTAATAATTTGAGAAGAATGGGATTCCTGCTTCTGGGGGCTAATTGAAGCCCGTTTCTCAGGTTTACCCGACTTCACATCAGCAACATCAGGAGCTTTTTTCCTCTTGAGCCGTCTCTCTGCAGATCCAGCCCTGCAATCCTCACCATTTTCATGACGTGAATTTTCAGCCTTATGGCTTGTGGGCCTCGATGGCCTATGTCGTTTGCACCCATCTGGAAAAACATATGAAGGAATCTGTTTTCTCCGAACATGATAAACATAGATTTCCATCCCTGGTTTCCAAGACATGTACATGTTCACTGAATGCCTGAATTCATCAACTGTCGCACGTATGTCAAATTGCTGGCATTGCCGACCTTCTTGGACTCCCACTCCTTGTTTTCTCTGCAAACCCATGAAAAAGGCACTATGTGAACACTGTTTAGAAGTGTCTATGTACTCATTTGGATATGGATGGCACTGCAACATCCCATACGTGTCCCGCTCAATCTGCAAATCGCCACATGGAAAGCAAAGATGAGGAAAAAAAACTACCCCTTCTTTATTGGGTCCAACTGTTTTAAGTTGGTTTCTTGTATTCCCCTTCTCTACATCTTTAATAAAATCCATATTATTCAGCCAAAAAAAAAAAAAAAAACTACCCCTTCCAGCTCTTTTATTTTTTTATTTTCCTTTATATTATTGAAGATAAGTTATACAGGAAAGATTAAACTGTATAAAGGTTTTCGAAGTCTTCAATCTGTTATCACAAGCATAGATTTTACCTTCAGAGTAAGCTGCCTAAGCCTGGATTCCACCCAGCCTTTCCAAGTACGCAAATCATCAGCATCAGCAGCAACTATATCCACCTGCAGATAGTTTTTATATGTTTCAAAGAAAAGATATGGCTCAAACAAAGCGCCCCACTGAGCTTTATTCAGTTCGATCTCCTGGATGCAAAGAAAACCAGACAGGGAAGAGCGTCAGTATCCATCTGTAAACAACAGAAGGATAGAAAACTCTTAATGCACGCACCTCACAGATCTTGTTACCAATCTGGAATTGCTCCATCATAACACGGAGGGTGCTTGTTGAAACATTGTAGCTTGAGTTCATGCAAGGGTATGCAGGAGTGATGATCGGCATATGATGCGTTCGGTCCCGAGGGTTTCTACGAGGATCCCATACGACAAATCCAAGTTCATCCTCTTCTATTGAACACAGCATCACAGGGTTCGGCCAACGCCACTGTGTATAAACCCTAAAAAACCGGGAAACCAGCATACTCGGATTTGCATTAGGATAAAGCTGGCATACACGAGCAACTAAAAGAGCCCAATTCACACCGCCAAGAAATCCAGTCACCTGATCATAACATACAAAACAAAAGAAAAAGATCATAATGCAAAGCTAAAGTTCCAAGAACATGCAAAAACAAACCCAACCCCAAAGAATCCATCTTACATTTGAATAGACACCACGCCTTTTGGCCCAAAACTTTAAACACCTGAGTGTCATACGAAAATGCTACAAATTACCCAAAAGGGGGTTAAATAAGGATCAGAGAGTCTAAAAACTGATACAAATCCAAGGTCAAGAATTTCAAAATGTTCACCTCAATATTTGGAACAAGTCGAAGGATTTGATCTGCAACCCTGCATCCGTTAAGGCTTCGAACAGTTTGCTCATCAATATTATACAACACCGACCCATGGGAGATGTCCAAATCCTGTACACGAGTTAATTAAATGAAATATGGATATATTCAGCTGAATAGAAAATTAAAGATGCCAATAATGTGACACCAAAGCTAAGTTTAACGCTGCATATCATATTCCCACGAGTTAATTAAATGAAATAAGGATATATTCAACTGAATAGAAAATTAAAGATGCCAATAATGTGACAACAAAGCTAGGTTTAACACTGCATATCATATTCCTGCTGGCATGCCATGCCTCATCCCTGAAAAATTAAGAATAGTTACATTATAGTCCAGTAGAGTGTATTGATGACCAGCTAATACAAGTGTGAATCAGAATCACGGGTTACTTCAATAACATGCACCAAAATGGTGGCACCAAAATGAAAGTGGTCTTTCCCATGATCATCATCTATCAATGCACAATCCAGCCATTCCCAAAATGAACTTCAAAACTTGCCGAGTATGCTCAAACCTGGGAAATGAAAAAGCTGATGTCGTTTACATGGCAAAGCATGCTTCCCAAGCACAGCTAGGTTCTCAAGCTTTAATTTCTGCCCTGACACCACATACAAATATGCCAGATTACAAGCAACACCAAAGTATGGCTGTCAGGGCATGAAGAGTTAGCATATGGATGGCATGCAAGGCTTCAAGTAGTGGATTAACTGTTGGATTCCCGACAAGATAAACTATTTCAGAGATGAGAGAATAATCACACTGAAACTATCATTTTCATTTCGTGCAGTAACTGGAGAAAGTTGCCATCTGCAACACGGTGTCATCAGAACATGTCTCTTTAAGTTAAAAACCAGTCCCATGGTACTCAATTATGGTTCATCATGAAAGCCAAAGTGCCAAACATCCTGAGCATTTCCATTTTGGTTCACATCAATAAGTTTCATGACACATAACAAAACATCCATAAACTACAGACACAATATAATAGCCTAAACATAAACTGTTGAACTAGTCAACATGTTAAAACATATTCTCTCCATGTCAATCATAACTACCCACAGAAGCAAGGTAATTAATAAAAAACATGCCATATATGGCTGAAGCAACTGATAACAAGATTAATAGCCCCAACTTAAAGTGAATTAAGCACATGTCCCAAAATCAGACAGCCAAAGGTTTAGAAGCACCAGATTTTAACCTTGTTATGAGATAAGTCATCAGCGAACATGAATTACTCAATATGACTAGTAGAACATTGTGCTTGTAAGAATGACCAGGAGGTCTAGTAGATATGGTTTCCTTTATACTGCTGGGAAGTAGCAAATGGAGATATAGTTCTTAAACTTTGTATGGCCTTCATCTTACTGCATACAACAGCCCCTTGCAAACAAAAAAGCATGGCATCCAATAAACATGCGCCCAAGCATTGAGTTAATGAATCATGTCATTAACTCGAGATCAAGAATATGCAGCATGCTGAATGCCTCACCATCTTGACTCTGAAACCTTCACTTTCATGTACAGGATTCATGCACACTAAGACCAACGCAAACAAAGAGTGAGGCTTGACATGATGAACACTTCATCCTCCAAGATGCATGAGCAAAAATGCAAAAAAACTAGCCCAAAGAATTCTGTAAAACAGCCCCGTTATTGTCCAATTTGGCCTGCATAAGGGCCTCATCCCTAAAAAGAGTGAGGCTTGACACGGATGAACACTTCTCACTGGGTGATATTATTACTATAAATTTTTGGTAATTATAGTTTGTTTAAATTAGTTATTAAGTTTTCTTGCAAATAGAGTGACATTATTGTAATTGAGAAGTAAAGTGGAATTATTTTGGTTAATAGAATTTAAGAATTATTTTGACTTTTCTCTAAGTTGTGTAATGTTCTTCAATCCTACCTTGTTTCTTGACCTCCTATGCAAAAGAAATTCAAGATAAACCATTGATCACCATCATAACCATTCTTGATTCCCTTCATGTTAACCTATTAACCCTAAACCCAACCTATGCCTGCTTCCACCAAACAAAACCCCTTTTTATGTCCATAACCCTTAGTAAGGCTGCTATGGCTAACATTCCCATTCATTTTATGTCTTTGCCAAATATGCCTAAGCAGGGAGTTCCTTTGGAAGGGTGGGGAGGATTCCTCTAGAAAGCATCTTGTAGCGTGGGAGACCGTTTGCTCTCCGAAGGTTAAGGGGGAATGGGTCCTCGTAAATTGGTGGATATGAATATTCCCCTCCTTTGCAAATGGCTTTGTTGGTTGGGTTCGGATGAGGATGGGCCATAGAAGACAGTGCTGATTGAGAAGTATGGGATTCGGCACTTGGATTTATTCAAAAAAGCCATCAGCTATGAGGTGGGCAAACGTTACAAAGTTGTTTTCTGGGAGGATAGGTGATGCGGACATCGTGAAGTGGCTATTGTATGTACCCCCACACAAGAGGGCCAGATTTTAAACATGTGTATTATGTAGGTAATTTAGAGTAATTCAGGGGATGCAGTGGCTGTGGATCAAGTTGGTTAGGGTTGTTTCTATTTTTATTTTGGGATCACATTTGTAATCGGGCCTAGGCCATGGGTTTTTATGTAGTTTTAGGAGCTTAAAAGAGTCTAATTAATAGGGTGATTAGGGCTCATCGACAGCTTTAGTTTAGGATAAGTTTATGAGTTAAGTTTGCCTTGAAGTTTATGTTTATAAGGAGTTCTAGTGGTGTTAGGAGTACATTTCTATTTTGGGTCTTGTAAGCCTATATAAAGGCACTTTACGCGACATGTGTAGTGGTTGATGAATTTGAAATAAAGATTTGGTTTGACGTGTGGTGGTGTTATCCCCTCCCCCTTACTTGGTAGCAGTATGACTCCCTAATCTATCCCTTTTTTCTTGGCGCAGCCGTAGGCTCCCCAAGGGTTTACCCTGGTATTCTTCTCCTTTCTTCTTCAATCTATTCTTCTCTTTCATCTTTCTATCATATCATAAGCTGCTGAGATCCTCTCTTCTAATCGTATGAACTAAAGGGTCAAGAAAGAAGCTGCAAGATTAGTGTTGATGATTGGGGATTTCAAGACAGGTCTTGAGGCAGATTTTCAAACAAATCGCAGACCTCAAGGAAGGGCCATCGAGCTACTGTTTGGTCAGGTTTTTCCTACCATCTTTCCCTTCTTTCAGTTCTTGAAACTCCATTTAAAATTGCTCTTTGAATCTTCGTTCTTAGACATATTTCTTGAACTCTTTCTATTTTTGTGTTTTTCTTGGATTTTCTAGGTTTCTTGAACCATAGAAATTCGTCCCCTTCTAATCCTCTCATTTCTTGATTTGTATTTTTGGGTTTTATTCTCTGATCAGTTTACTTTTTATATCTATAAGTTTATTAAAATTTCTCCTTGGATGCATCTAGTTCTTGGTTAATCATTGCTACATAGTTTTCTGGTTTCTTGAATTCAAGATTCTACAGTCCAAGTTTTTATATACTTTTATATAGTTAGATTTGTCAGAAGTACTTGAAATTTGGTATACCTACTCCTCATAGACATCAGAATTACTATGTAAATTTTCAGATTTTTCTGACGCATTACTAGGGGTGTTTTACTAATTTTGTGAGCCTGTCTTGAAATTCCATAATTGCTCTTTAGGCCTTTTCCCCTTCTTTCTTCACTCTATTCTTCATAATCTTTTCTATTTAACTCCCATTTTCATTCCTTAGCTTTCTTTGTAAACATTCAAGTATCTTTAGAATATCTTTAGAGCCTAGAATTCAAATTCCTTAAATTTGTATTTGCTTCCACTATTATTTTTTGGGCTATATCCTGCATCAATAGGTGGTGTGGGGTAGACCGTTGAAGGAGGCCTTTCTGGATATCTACTTGTTGGCTGAAAATTGTTTGGCTAAGGCTGCTGAATTCATGGAGCTTTGTCCCAACCATGTGAATTGATTCCCAACTCCTAGAAGAGATGCCTTTGATTGGGAACTCCCTTCCTTATTGATAATTGCTTAAAATTGCATAATTATCATAATCAAAATGAACATTATCACATTTATTTTATGTGTATTTATATTA
>JAOXJP010030025.1:0-16876 GCA_025762735.1 Platanus orientalis | reverse complement strand
ATATGGAAGATATAGAGGCATTTGACCCAAAGCAAGCTTATGGTAAGTTTTTGCACAAAAGGTAAAATATAAGCAAAAGCTTATGTTAAGTTTTTTTTTATATTCGACTATGATCTCTTTTTTACTTATTAAAAGGATAAAATGGTGTTAGTGGGATCCGGCAAGACTGAAGAGGAAGAATTTTCTACATTTCGAATGTAGTTTTTTTTTTTTTATCCTAAAATTTTGAATTTCAAATTCAATAAAGGGTATTTTGGTCAATACACATGAGGGCAAAAAGAGGTATTGCATCTGGGCGGGATTTGGTAGGACAACTTAAAAGTTGACATTAGGGCTAACACATAAATACCAAAAAAGTGATACACATTTTTTGGGGGATGCTTTTCACTTTTGATGTGTCAGCCCTAATCCAGAGTGCTTTCTTTTCTTTATTATCAATTCCTAAAATTGCCCTAAAACTTCTTTCTAATTTTCCTCCCCTCTATCTTCTCTTAAATACATATTCTTTTTTTTTTTAATGAAATTAAACCCTCATTCTCTCTCCTTAACTACTTATCTACATTTTCTCTTTCATTCCTAATTCTTCTCGCTTACATAGGTTTTACAGGGGATTTCAATTTGTTTAAAAATATATAAATGGGCGTAATTATATTTTATATTTTATTTTAATTTTCTTTAATCATTTACCCGTGTTTACACAAGGCATTTGCTAGTTAACTACAAAAACAAACAAATAGAAAAATAATAAAGAAAATGATGTTTTTACCCTCAACAATGTAAGAGTTAACGACGCTACGGTTATTTTGAGTTGAAAATTGATTATTATTTTAATATTTCTTTCACCCTCGTTTCTTTTGTACGATCAACGACTTCGGCGTATCCTTTTGTGCAGTCTTCGGTTATGAGCCACATTCAGCTATACCAGTTGGTGTTGTTGCTCTTGTCCATTTTACTGGTTTCATGCCTCTACCAAAGATCAAGTTCCTTGCTAGCAGCGCTGTAAGATTTACCCCTCTCTCTCTCTCTCTCTCTCTCTCTCATATATATATACATATATATATATATATATATATAGTCAAGGACGTTTTACCATCTTTCTTAAATTTTTGCATGATCAGGCGTTCTACATACCATTTCTGAGGCATATATGGACATGGGTAGGGTTTAAACCTGTAACCAGGAAGAATTTTGCTTCGCTCTTGGAAGCTGGTTACAGTTGCATTGTAGTGCCAGGTGGGCTGCGGGAGTTAATTTATACGGATCCTGGTGCTGAGGTTTATCTCTGCAAGCATTATCCCAAACTATTGTCCACGCATTAATAACATCTTTATTGTCTTCTTGTAGGATTACATGACAGTCTTTATCCTTCCATATAATTTGACTAGAACTGTAAAACCACGTCAAATATTATTCCCATGGGGGGGGGGGGAGGCATCTAATCCGAAATAAACGGGATCGGTTTATGAACACTTCCCTTAACAAATGCTCATCACTGATTCTTGTCAAGGGCGAACACATCAGCGTTGAAAAATGATTTTCACTTTTTTGGGGGGCACATATTTACTTTTCGGCGTTGATGTGCCCGCCGCCTGACAAAAAGCATTGGTTAGCATTCGTTAAGGTGAGCATTTTTTATCCATTCACGAAATAAACTTATCTGGTTTGTTTATTAAAATATCAGTTTCTATTAGATAGGATACATACATTATCGATTTGATCCATTAAATATCCAATCCGTTTAAATATAACAATATATAGAATATAGAGTATAGACTATTGGATTTAAAACTAACCCTAAAAATACATAAACTCTTTATTTCATAATTGTTCTCTCTGTCCATGGCAACACTCACAAATGCTACCACAACTATGCTGTAGAAGCCTACCACATAGGAGAAGAGATAGTGTTTTGTTCCATCCGACATCGTTGCAAGGCCACTTGGTATTGGAGATCTTAGCGAAGATAGAAATGGGTTAGGAAAGACTGCATTGGCGACGGTGACAAATTCTATGGAATCATCTATTTGTTTTAGATATTTGAAATCTAGTTCGAAATCTGGATTATTTAAGCGGATATGATATAGATATAGTTTTTAATAACCATTAGTTATTGGATAGGATACGGATGCTCATATTCTGTTCGAATCTAGCTCGTTTGTAGCCTTAGGTCCAAAACATCACCTTAGTTAGGGTTGTCAATGAGACAAGGCTCGACTCATCATGATTTAAATTTGAATCTTGTTCCAACATTGCAGAGTTGAGTCAAAATGAGGCAACAAACATTTATGAATGAATTTGGCTAACCAATTAAACACATTCAAAATTCTTAGACTTATTGATTTTCACAAATTAGACTTATTAAAAATCAACCTTCTAACATTTAATAAATAAGGACTATATGAGGACCTAAATGATGGATTTGGGGGCCTTTTAGACTTCAAATAGATTGCTATTATGAATAGCGTAGGGATGGTTGAGTTGGTTGTTTCAAGTATTTAAACTTCAAAATCGAATGTCAAGATCAAAAGTTATAGTTGTTTAAAGTTTAACAACTATTTTTGACTTCTTATGATCAATCTACTCTATAAACCAATTTACAACTTGCTACACTGCATCATTGAGCCTCCAATTTAGTTTGTTTAGTTAAGTGAGTTTCAACCAAGCTGCACTAAACTCAACTTGCAAGTAGCTCGGCTCATTAAGGTTCTTGTATGTATATAATACATCTAGATATAGCTTACATATTATATATTTAAACAATAAATATTTACACATAATATATTAGATATAACTTGTCATTATATTGTCTGTTGGGCCTTTTTCAACCAATTATAACTTTAGCCATTCTAAGCTCATCAATAGCCTTGAACTCTTGTGTCAACACCATAATTTGATCCACTCAGGACCCCATCTTTTTCTAGTTTAATCATTGATTTCTTGGGGTTTAGAAGAGTCAAAGAAGAAGATGTAACCCACTTGGAAACTCTAGCCAGTGTTGTGGTCAATCCTACCAAGTTTATTGAAAACCTTGAACCAATAACTAGTTTTAGGAAAACTGCATTTTTCTAGAGAAAACATGCTGTATTCATAAAAACCCATTATTGGGGGTGATTTTAAGTAAGATCCAAACAACCTATAGCATTGAAGAATATTATTTCCATTGATATTCCCTATATACCCTTTATTAGGAATTCTAAATTTTCAAGTAAATATTCTCATTTATTTATAATTATGCCTCAAATACCAAATGACCAAATATATCATCAAACCTTATATTATCTATTTAAGGATGATGTAAAGAGGGTTAGAAAGGAGGACAATTTATAATGAGAACACTCTCAATTGAGGAAAGAAAGATTTCATTAGAGAAAGAATAGCCAAATTAGGAAGATTCTCTATTATCTTTAGTAGATGTTATACTATCTTTGAAGGAATCACTTCTAAGTTTAAAGAAACCTCATCTAACCTTGAAAATTTCCTTACTAAATTTAGAACAAAAATCTTCAACTTAAGAAAAGTTTTAGAAGAATAAGACCAAAGTAAAAAAGGAGCAAGGAGCAAGGAAGAACAAGAAATTGGAGCCAAGAGAAGGAAGCTTACAACCTCCTCCATTGTGAATATATATTCCCTTCTGAGTTATATTTCATAGAATTCACTATGTTTTGGGTCATGTAAATGTAAGTTGATTAGAGTTTAAGTTTTCTTTCCAGGCTAACTCATGCATGATTTGCATAGCTTGATGATTTTTTAATTTTGCTTGTTATTATTGGAGTAAAGTCTGATGTAAGCAAGAGGTGGAAAGGAACCAAGGAACGAGTTCTAGTAGGCCGGATCAACCGGATTGACCCAACCAAACTAGTGGATCGATCTAGACAAGTTCAAGTAGAATCAGGCATACAGATAACAGGCACTAGAAAAGTGTTGGATCGATTCGATTGGACAACGGATACCTTGGATCGATCCAACTACTTTGTGGATCAATCTGATAGCGATGAGAAATTTTTGGAAAGTTTCATTAAGCATAGAAAAACCCTAGTGTTGTGGTGGCATCAACTTGTTTAATGTATATAAAGTCTCTAAGGTTGTCTAGGGTTTTTATAAGGTCATAGTATAAGGTTCAAAAAGAGAGAAAAAACTTGTGGTTTGTGAGAGATTGCGAGAGAAATCTTGTAATCATTCCCAAATAGTGAAACTTTATCTGCAGCTCTGTGGTTTTTCCCAATTTGGGGGTTTCCACGTAAATCATGTGTTTGTGATGTGCTTGTGCTTGTGATTTGATTTTATTCTTGATTTTTATTATCTTCATCTTGTTTAGTTGATTGATAGGTTTTTAATTTAAACCCCCAACAATTATACTCCCATGTTTATTTATAATCCATGCTAGGTTGGTGTGACTTGATTTACTCATGGATAATTTTGATTTTGAAAATAAAAGAGACATGCTCATAGATGTAGATTTTCAATTGTTGTATCATTTGTCTAGATCTATGGTTATTTCTTAGTAATCTTGTTTTGATTCGTCATGCCATGTAATATCATGTCAATTCATGTAACCTCATCATGTTGATATGCTAATCTTAAGGGCTTAACCTAAGGATTCACCCAAAAACCTTGGTTAAAAGGGGTTTTGGTTGAATCCATGGACACACCCTTTAAGAAAAGCATGAAGATGATAGAATATGTTGAATCTCATTATATGATTGTATGTATATTTGAATGGGAAAAATGAATGATGAATTTTACGATTCTACATAAATGTGGGAATAAGCTCATGTGAGAATAATTGTGTCATTTTGATGGATCAACTTGTAATTAATTGACTTCAAACAAGGAGCATACAAAGAGAAACTTAATAAAATTTTTGGATGTTCCACGTGACCCCATTTTCCCTTGACTTTGGACCTAGTTCATACCACCAATATGGCTGAACTTGGAAATTGGCCATGAAAGAGATATTATAGCAAATCGAGTCATCTTTCCAACACAAAAAGAATCAACTCAATCCTAGTTCGAGAGAAAAAGTTATAGCCAAAACACCACAGTGTGTAGATTTGCACGGGCTTAGAGGGTGCGGTCCTCCGAACGATGGTCGGCTAGGCTTGCAATCGTCTGAAGGACCGTGGAATCCAAAACCCCTTGGGTTTAGTCCTCCAGAGGACCGCATCCCAAGGTTAACGGTCTTACCTAGGACCATTGACCCTAAAACCTCTCATGTCTAGTCCTAGGTAGGATCACCCCCTTTTAGGTGGGTCTAGCTGGACCTGGCGACCCTCTTCCCCTCTTCTCATACATCTCGGTTACTTGGGTGAATTCAAAAATTGTATGAATTGCCTTGAAAGTCTCCACAATTTCAATTTTGTAAAATATGTGATATGTCCAGGTGATTTGTTGATAGTCGAGTGAAGTGAGGAGATTGAGATTTCACAATTTATATACAGCCTAAGGCAGCCAAAAATATTGAAAATCCATGAAATGTTCGAAAATGGGGGTTTTCTTTATTTTATTTTGTGTAAATATTTATGTGTAAAACCCAATTAATTAATAAATGAAGTGAGACTTTAATGCTCTATCACCAATACACACCCAATCATCAACTCATGGGAGTGTAAAATGATAATGTGTTCTCATTGGGGAGACATGGGTGCCATTCAAAGGCATTGAGTGAAGGGTTTTGATCCCTCAATTTCGGGTCAATTAAGTCACACACAAGACTATTGAACGCCACCATTTATTCTTGATTTGAGATGATGGGGTTAATATGCAATCGTGTGTAGTACGGATGGATAGGGTACCTAATACATTTCCTAACCATAATCGAACCTAAAAACCCCACCTCCTTACTCTAGATAGATCGTACTTAATTGTTTTTAGGGCTTTAAGGAGTACCATAAAAATGTATCCAGTCACACCTCATTGAGCAGTAACAACCCCAAACCTACATAAAACCTTAGACAACATCCCTACATGCTTCTACGAGAACCCCCCATTGTCCATCTCCTCCTTTACCGAAGGTTCCAAAATGACTCAATCCAGCTGGGACAAGGCCGTATTGCACCCCGATGCTCACACTTTGTTTTTGCAAATTCCCCCCTCCTCACCCTGTGCCCCCCCCCCTAATACTATCTTCCCATTCTGCCTTGCTTTTTTTTGTAGATTGCCTTCCTCAAGGCAAGAAAAGGATTTGTTCGCCTAGCCATGGAGACAGGCCGACCTCTTGTTCCTGTTTTCTGCTTCGGTCAGGTATTGTTTATTTATTTCAGAGTGAACAATGTATCTTCTTAAATTCAAAACATGCATGGGGTGACTGCTTCAATTCTTTCATTATCCTCTTATTTTGGTTATTTGTATTTCATGACTTTTATCTTGCATGGGATAAGGCTGTTTGTTGTTATTGTATCCTGCATGATCTTTTGTGTATGTGTTTGTATGTGTGTTGCTGCACATAAAGAATAAGTCATCTTCCTTTTGTTGTCACCGTTGCAAAGTGCAGTCAAAAGTTTATAAGTGGTGGACACCCAGTGGAAAGTTGTTCCTGCGACTTACTCGAGCCATCAAGTTGCCCATACTTGTCTTTTGGGGAAAGTTTGGGTATGCATGAAATCCTCTGATCTTCTACTCTACAACATTTTTAAGAGTCTTCCAATATAACTCTTTCATCAGCACCATGTTTTTATCCACACTTAAGAACATTGCTTGAGCCACTCTTAACATATAAAAATGTAATACAGAGTCTATTGGGTTGAGCCCCGTATTTATTTAAATATCTGATGGAATTTTAAAAATAGGATTCATATTTGTTTTCGATTTATTTATCCAAATATCTGATTAGAGGATTCATTCATTACAATATCATTATATATTTGATACTTTATAGGAGAATGATTGTTTTGAGACAGACCTCTAAAGGCATGCCATTGATTGACACATGATGTGTGTTTTCGAATTTGATATCTCTTGTTGATCACCTACTTTTTCAACTGAACACTTTTTTAGACCTTAATTTTTACCCTAAAAAACAAAACATGTCTGTTTATAATTCACCATATACACTATAGAGGCATTTTTATCATATAACATTTGCTTCCTACTTGCTAACCATCATCTCTCTCTCTCTCTCTCTCTCTCTCTCTCTCTCTCTCTCTCTCTCTTTCTTTTGTAAGTGAAAATGATTACACTGTACCAGCTGGAGAACTTGTGCCAGTTGGAGATAGTTAAGCTGACATGGAGATAGCTTGTCTTTGGTCCAATTACAATAGGATATATCCCATACTAATCGGATATTTAATTGAAGCAGATCTACCTGAGTTTGTATTCACCTTAAGCGAATTGAATATGGATCAGATCATAAAAATTCGATCCGTTTGCAGCCCTATAAATTCATGGATTTATGAAGCTTAACTTCATGACCGACACCCAATTTATTGCAACATGGAATGTTAAGGGACCTATGCATATCTCCATTTGATAAGGAACCCTCTGAATTGACTAGATGGAAAGTGATCATGATCAGGAAAATCACCATTTAACAGAAAAAAAAATCTAGACAGACAACCCAAGAAATTTGGATTCAGTTTGTGTGTTTGCACGTGCATGTGTAAATAAACAAGTTCACTTAATCCATTCCAATAGTAACAACAGTAACAACAAACAGCCTTATTCCAACTATTTGGGGTTGGCTACATGAATCCTGTTCTGTCATTCCGCTCATGGCCATATTTGTTGTTAAATTAGAAGTTGTCATGTGCTTCCTTACTATTTCAACCCAGGTCAATTTTGGCCTTCCTCTAGTCCTTGTCACACCTTCAACTTGCATTGTCTCGCCCCAATGTTAACCAAAAAACGCCTCAATAATTTATCTCCTTTGCAGATCACCTATACCATACCAACATCCCTTGCATGTAGTGGTGGGTAGACCTATTGAGCTCAAGAGGAATTCTCAACCTACCGTTGACGAGGTATGAATTATCCATAACCTTGTCATTGTTAATTGTATGTATAGTCATTATGTTATTCTAATTAAAAAGATTTGCAACTCTTTATGGAGGAATCAATGCCTTGGATGCATGGTTCCTCCTTTTGCCTTAATGGTTCAACCTGTGGACTTTTATCATCTGAAGTAGCGCTTGTTACTTGGTGATAGAGGAAATCATGACGAAGATGCATAGTAAAAAGATATAAAGAAAACTAAAATAGAGGGAAAAGGGTTAAAGGAAAAACTGTCAAATATAACTTAGAGGCCACTTCATTATACCATGAAGCTACAGTCTACATTGTAAGGACCATGTAGCTGCAAGAAACAGAAATTGTAGCTCTTACATCAGTATGGTTGATCACCTTAGATTGGTGGATGCATGAAGTCGAAATTCATAAGACCGTCTTATATGGTGGGTAGGGAAGTTAAATATGAGGTCTTTTCTGTTCATCCGCATAGACATTGATAACTCACCATGATAGGGGTAAGAAATTTCCTAACTATTCCTAACCATTTAACTACTGTTTCTTCTCATCTGAGCAGGTCAATGAAGTCACAGCCAGTTTGTTAATCCTAACCCTTTAACTGCTATTTTTCCTCATCTGAACAGGTCAATGAAGTTCACAGCCGGTTTGTTGTAGCGCTGCAAGAGCTCTTTGAAAAGCACAAAACTAGGGTTGGCCATGCTGATCTCCGGTTGAAAATACTTTGATGGGAGCCTAGTTTGTGTTTTCAACAGTCCCATCTCATGACTGGTTCGACTAATTTGTGCCATTGATTGGCAATTTTTTTTTCTTTTTGTTTTTGGCTGCATCGCAAGTTTTCGATTCAGGGGATATGAGATTGCATCACCATTTCATTAGTTTATATAGATGGATAAAGAATCTTTCACACTTGTGGGTCTGTCATTCAAGGATAAGGGCACACATATTTCTAGTTGATAAGCTACAAGACTATATTTCAGAGATTTTTCTTATCAATATTGCATCCAAATGAGTGCATTTTATAGCTTCTAACATTCTAACCATTTGGAGATAATAAATTTTCTCTTTGATACAACATTTCCTTATTTTAACTCTACCAATCAGGCAACGACAAGTATCCCGCTATAGTGTCTAAGGTCTCTCAATTAAGGAGACAATTAATACCAAAAGAAATGGCTCTCTATATAACCATTAGAGTCTATGACAAAAAATGGTAGTTCTTTATCTCCCACGTAATAACTATGGTTCCAAATGAATTGTTATCACTCAATGGTTGTGTGACTAATCTTGAATAGACAGCTACCCCAACATACCAAATGCTCATTATCATACATTTGACTAACACCTCTTAGTTGTGAGGTTGATCTTGTGTCTATGGCTATTCCAACACACCAAATATATTGGTTATGTGACTAATCCTATGTCTACGGTTATTCTAATACACCAAAAAACATGTTTTTTCACTGATGCACAAAGAAAATATTTTGGTGTGATTAAGAATTGTTTGATTGTCTATCTCCAAGGAAGAAGCGAAACATATTCAACTTGAATTCGGGATAGGTATTCAACACACATACAATTATATTCAATTTGATGGAATTGTTAAATCTTAAAGGAGATCTTCTATAATTCTGCACGTGAGGATTATTTCTTGGTTTGGCTAAGTTCAACATTATCAACTCGAACCTAGTTATGAAACAACATAATCAATAAATTTGAACAAACATGAAACAACAGGTTCAATAAATATTAACTTGTTGATGAAACAACACCTGTGATTTTCCTATTGAAGAAAATGTTTTGTCCAGGATTTGGTGTCTTGGTCACCAAGGGATGACTTGTGGAATAACATGGGCAGGGTTAGACAAAATTTCAAAATTTCGTCCATTTTCTTCCACGTGTCCAAGATGTACACCACCCTAGACACCAAGTCTTTGACAGAAAATTAATTGGCTCCATTTTCCCTATTATCACCTTGGTACATGATGTTAGTAGTTGGGATGGCAATTCGTGTTGGTGAATTGGGTGTGTGTCATGTCGAGGTACGGGTATAAGACTTTAAGGACTATATTTGTTAACCTGAACCCAATCCATTTATTAATCATATCAAAGTGAGTCGTTTACAATCAACACTAATCTACTAATTTAATGTCAGTTCGTGTCAGGTTCACAGATTGTACGAAAATTCATATTGGTTGGGGTAATTCGTGTTGGTGGGTCGAGTTAGTGTCATGTCGAGGTAAGGGTAATCGAGTATATGTGTCAACCCAAACCCAACCCATTTAATCTACCACCTTTCGACAAAAGTTTAGCTTTCTAACCTCAAAGAAATCCTTTCAATTACCGGATTCCACACCTCTTTAGATTTGAACTTTACACCCAATGGTAATCCAAGATAGAACAACGGGAGCAAGCTAATTTTGCATCCTAAAATCCAAGCTAAATTGTTGATATTTGGCACATTCCCAATTTGGAAGAGCTCACTTTTACCCAGATTAATATGAAGACCTGACATAGCCTTAAAACCGCAAAGAATGCATCTAAGATAGTCGATTTGAATTTCATCTACATCACAAAAGATCATAGTGTCATCTGTAAACTGTAAATGAGATATCTTACAATCCCCCTTCCCGACCACAAACCCCAAGATAAATTCACCATCAGCCTTCTTAATCATTTTACTCAAACCTCAGACCCCATAATGAATAAAAGAGGAGAAAGAGGATCACCTTGATGCAAATCCCTAGAACTCCTAAAAAATCCCGCTAGCCAGCCATTAACTAAAATTGAAAACTTGACCGTTTTAATACAATAGAACATCCAACTTCGCCATTTGTGGCCAAATCCCATTCTCTCAAGAATATAATTTAAGAAGTTCCAATTCACATGATCATATGCCTTTTCCAAATCAAGCTTACAAATAACCCCACTTTTGTCTGCCAGCCTTTTATCTTCAATACATTTAATTGGCAATTAGGACACTATCAAGGATTTGATGACCTTCAATAAAAGCACTTTGGGGTTGAGCAATAATTCCTTTCATAACAAGCTTCAATCCAGATGTTAAAGTTTTGGAGATGATCTTATAAACACTGCTAAGAAGACTGATCGACCTATACTCTTTTAATTCCTTTGCATCATGTTTTTTGGGAATCAAAGTAATGAATGTATTGTTTAAATGTTCATAAAACTCCTCCGAATAATAAAATTCCTCAAACACTTTCATTAAATCACCTTTAACAATTTTCCAACATTTTTGAAAAAAAGATATAGAAAAACCATCCAGACTAGGCGTCTTGTCTCCTTTCATACTAGATACAACTTTCCAAATCTCATCCTCCAAAAACGGCCTTTGTAACATCCTTCTCTCAACATCAGAAATACGCTTAAACTCCATCCCTTCCAACCTTGGCCTAACTTTATGCTCCTCCTTATACAGTTTCTAGTAATAATCTTCCACACCTCTCCTGATTTCCCTTGGTCTTGAGTCCAATTCCCATTAATTGATAAACCATAAATGTCATTAGATTTTTTGTGATGCGATGCCATTTTATGAAAAAAATTGTATTCTTGTCCCCTTCTTTCAACCAAGTGATCTTGGAACGCTGTCTCCAAAAAGTTTCCTCTTTAATTAAAAGGCTAAGAAATTCCTTCTTCCATCTCTTCCACCAAATCAAAATTCCTAATATACAACCGATAATCATCCAATTTAGTCTTAAAGGAATCACCATAGAGCTTATTCCAAGCTTTCAACTTAAACTTTAAAGCTTTTAATTTAAGGACAAAGATCCTACTTGGATTTCCAGAATACCCCAACCTATTCCACTCATTCTCCACAACCTCCATAAAGTCATCCTCCAGAAACCACATATCCTCAAACTTAAAGGGTAAGGGACTCCCACTCAGTTGCTTCCGCTCCAACAAAATAGGGACATGATCAGAGGTCGCTCTTGGAAGGGCAACTTGAGAACGATCTGGAAGTAAATCATCCCAAAGGTTGCCATAAAGAAATCGATCGATTCTACTCAAAGAAACAGGGCTTTGAAAATTTGACCAAATAAACTTAGCCCCATTAAGGGGTCTATCAAAGAGCTGCCATCTATCAATAAAGTCCCTAATTTTTTGCATTCTTGCATCCCATCTACCTACTCCACTTCTCTCCCCAGGCAACCTAACCAAATTGAAGTCCCCCTCAATGCAATACGGCAAATCCCAATGAGCCTTAATACCATCTAACTCAGATAAGAAATCATCAACTTCATCCCTTAGAACTGGACCATAAACCCCAACAAAAACCTAATCAGTCATTGATGATTTTAGCTTACACTGAATGGCAATAGAGAAAGCCCCAATTTCATGCTCCAAAACATTGATCCTATCCACATCCCACACCAAAAGAATCCCTCCCGAAGCCCCCCCAAGAAGAAAGGGCCAACCACTTGCATGGCCTACAACCCCAAACCTCTTTAACCACAGTTTCACTCATGATCCGGATCCGGATTTTTGATTCCTGTAAGCACAAAATATCTGGGATCATTCTCAAAATACTTTGCTTAACAACCACACGTTTATCCCTATTCCCCATCCCTCTCACATTCCAAGATAGAAGTTTTAGGTCCACAAATTACACTTTAAATTGCCTTAACCACGCCTCAACCTCCTTTCACTTAACTCACCAAACTTAGAATTATAATTGACATTACTCTCCAATCTCTTAAGCTCACTTTTCAATTTCTTAGTGACCATCGAATTAGGGTCTGCACCAACATATTCAACACCTCTTTTCCTTTCAATAAGCATGAACAACTCCAGGGCCTCCTTCTCAAATCCCTTGTAGGAGAATCCAAAAAAAGAACCAAATTCCTCAAGTTTCTTAACCACCCACTTAGATATAAATTCCTTGTCTCTTGCCCTAACCCCCTCTAGGAAACGACTAACTCCCCCCTCTTACATCTTTCCGGAGTACACAATCCTTTTATTTCCCCATAGTCTTCAACCCTCTCCCTCATATCTAACGGTTCGATACTCAAAATTTCCTCTTCAACGACAACCAACTAATTTCCAGGATTCAAAGACTAACTCTCAACATTTCCACCTAAGACATTTTGATCCAAATATCCATCATCTAACTTCCGGATAAAATTCTCATCCTCACCCGTGTTATATTGATTCCTGCAAAAATCAAAAGCCACATGCAAAGAAGAAGAATGTAATTTAGAAACCAAATTGTTTTGCCCATTAAAATTTACTTGTTGGAGAGAGAAATGGTTTGGATACCCATTTCCTCAGGTCCTGCCCGACACAGGATCAAGTTGACGTCCTCCCTTGATCTTTGCAAAAACCACTCCTTATTTCCCATTACTGGATATGTACTATTGAGTTGGTAGACTCCCAGACCAGCAGGAGACCCATGCACCATTGGACAATGCCCCAACGAAGTATCCGAATCAGCCAAGGAACATAAAGGAACCCGAACCTCCTTGAGATGCACATGATTAGAGGATAAGAGTGACTCTCTTGTAATTAAACGGTAGTTAGATCCAACTCCATTGCCCAAAGCCAACTCTTTTCTTCCACTATCAAAGGGAACCAATGAAAATTTGGATGCAAGAACAGAATTCATTACAGGAGAGCTGATAGAGGCATGTTCCCCCATAATAACCAAGGGATTCTCCTAATCAAGCAGGCCCTCTTTAAGTGCCGAACCACACAAACGCAGATCAATCGCACCAACATATTAAGACTATCCTCCTCCTGACTGTACACGGGTATAGCCTCACCCCTATCCTCTAGATCGTTGAGATCTTCAACCAAAAATTCCTCAGAGGACAATGTCGACAACCCAGCCGAACATGACATAGAATTAGAAACCTTAGAACACCAAGACTCAGGCGACCCCCTTCCATCCACCCCCACCTTAGAACCAGTCTCACCAACTGATAACCCCAAAGACTCCATTGGATTGTGACAAGGACTAACACAAGTAGAAGAAGATGCCCTCGTTCCTGATAAATCCCCTTTCAAAAGCCTCAGATGATTTCCTTCCAACTTTTCTAAAGCTCGTTCCACCACCAATGATCTGACCGGTCTCCATTCAACATTCGAACCAGGTTTAAGACACTGAACCACCTTAGGTTGGCCCTGTTCAACCTTGTAGTCATACATAAGTGGTTTGAATTGATTCCCCCCATTCGTATCCCGATCATGATTGATATGACCAACTTCATTAATGGAAACCCGATTTGCAAGCAAACAATCTCCATCTGATGGCCTTGGTTTGTCCACAATACCTAATGCTATACCATCATTATAACAACCTGACAACATGTCATCCCTCAAGACAATATTAGTTCCATTTGTAGAATTTCCTAAGCTATTCATCTTTTCTGTTAATACGAGCTTGTTTCCAAAAAGGAGGTTCCCCTCCCTGCACTCCACCGCCTCTAATAGAGAGGCTGGATTCGACTTTGAATTCAAAATTGGCATATAGCCATGCGCGGGAGCTAGACAGCCCATGCCATCCTTCACCGGACGACGAACACCACCAAAAGACTGCATTACCTACACCGTTTTTTCCTTGTCCCTGCTACACGAAGACACCAATGTTGATTTCACTATGGACATGTCTCCTTCAATCGATAAAACAACCGGATAGTATTTACCCCTATCCACAACCAAAATCAAACAAGGGATTGCCTGTAGATCAGCTTTCAACACTTCCAATCTAGCCCACCGAAGTTCATCACAATCCAAGGTGCGTTGATCAATAGAGCGCAGACCCCCACACACCTTCCCTATCGCTTGAAACACCTCAATGGTCCACAAATTGATGGAAAGCCCCCAGACCTGAGTCCACCTGCATTTGAATAAGCTCTCATAGCACAGGGTGAACAAACCAGGATTCCAGAGTTGAAAATCAAATAAGTCGATATTTGAATCATTGCTCCCCCAATAACATAAACGTTGAGCAACGTCAGATGATGGGCATACGAATAAAGCCCTATCATCGTCAATAGGAACCCAAGTCAGTTGAGTCCCACACTGCAACATAAATTCAGCTCCCACTGCAATTTCCATCCAACGCGTCAACCTGCTACGACGACAACAAACCGTCACCCTCTCCCACACTTCCTCTTTCGGCACAAGGCTAGGTCGTTGAACATGTAGAGCCCAATCCTTTTCCTGTTTAATCAATTCCACTGACCATTTTAGCCCATCACTGACATTAGAAGTCTTAGTAGGCCCCGAAGGGAAATGCATCGTCGATGACAGCAAAGGGAGGGAATCATCCACTGCTTTCTTATCATAAAAAGTCTAGCGCAAAACATAAGCCACGTTCACCCATCCCGTAGCATTTTCTCCCTGAGGAAGGAAAATAGCATATTCACTTCCATTTCTACCTACCACTAACCACTTTTAGAATGAACCAAGCGAGTTTGAACGCCTTTTAATGATAATAACCCGCTTACCATCGTCTGTGGATCTAATAATTTCTGAGGGATTAGCTTCTCAGCATGCCAAATCCAAAACCTCACAAGCCCATTGGATAAGCTCACACTTGAAACGAATAAAAGCTGAGAATCCCTTACGACACTCAATAATACGAATCTCCTTGTTATTTCCTTCATATTCTTCCCATAACTCGAAGGATTTACGCTCAATAGCAATGGATTGTTTGGTCATCGAGTATCAAGAAGAATCATAGCGGTGATTCTTCATAGCATGCCATCCTCCAACGATGCAAGAGGGTTGCACCCATGCTTTGGTTCCAATAGGATTTTTTTTACTTTACATATTCTTTTATTTCATGCTACATGTAGTGAAGGTATTTTTGTCACTGAGAGTTAGTTAGGGATGTTTTTGTTATTTTCAATAGCTAGGGGGTATTTTTGTAATAAGGAGTGACTTTCTATTTTGTATTAGAACCTAGTCGTGGGACTCTCTACAAGAGCCCACGACCAGGTCTTTGATAAAAGAAAAATTGGAATAAAGCTCACGTTATGGCTCTCTTCTCTTTTTTGTATTTGTCAAAGGATGAAGAAACCCAAAACCCTAGAATGGGTCTAGGTCTCCACCTAGTTTAACGCTGGTGGTGGAGTTCACTCCCTCCCCTTGGGTTAAAGGTTTCTTCTTCCCCTTTCTTCTTTTTGTTTATGCAATTTTTTCAGGTTTTTAAGTTGCTAAAACTGAATCTTCATACGAAAATCATCCCCAAACCATACCTCTTCAAATTTCAAAAGTAGAGAAACATTACCTAGTGTTCCCAAGGCTTGCACAATCAATAAGAAACAACTCCTTGATACATAAGTAGCAATTTGAAGAAGATTTGATGGTTGAGGTCAGTCCTAGGCGTGAAACAAGGCTTGTGAGTCTTCCTTTGAGATTACCTACCAAACTCCACTAGGGGCAGCTTTGGATGAAACAAAACTTCTAAGGTGTCTTACATATCTGTGCGATCATGACTGAAGAGATTAGTAGCATCAAACTTCAATCTTAATCAGGACAAATTTTGGAAGATTGACTACAACACCTTACAAATACAGTTTTAATCTAGTTTGAGGCTTCTGAGAACAACCCCACACTTGTACGATCATCAAGGAAGTGATCCCAGATCCCAAACTTCATGCTACCTCAAGTTCTACCCATCATAAGCCCTGCCAGGCATGAATGGTAGTTCTAAAGTGATTTGACAAGAAACCACATTATTCCCTAACGGCTAGACTTTTTGGATGTTGGTTACTTCCATGTTGTAAAAACCCCTTGGGTGACCCTAGTGGGTAGGCCTAGGGGTGGGCATGGGCTGGCCCGAAAAATCCCGGCCCGAGCTAGGCCCGGTGAGGGCTCGAGGCCCACACTTTTATTGAGGGCCGGGCTTGGGCTTACCTCGGCCCGGCCCGAGGCCCGCACTTTTACATATATA
>JAOXJP010030014.1:0-16876 GCA_025762735.1 Platanus orientalis | reverse complement strand
GGTCCGGAGAGGGAGAGGGAGAGGGAGAGGGAGAGGAATGGATGGTCCGTTTCTCTCTCCACCAGCGAAGCGTCAATTTTACAGCGTCTCTGCAATGTCTGAAAGCCATTTACACAGCACCAACGGCGTGCCCAAACGCGGCCGCCCCAAAAACCTGCTACCTCCCATTGTCATCTCTCCTGGACAGGTGCCTTTCCGTCTCCTATGTCACGTCTCGAAGATCGGCGGCGTCATCGGGAAGTCCGGCAGCATCGTCAAGCTCTTCCAGAAAGAGACTGGTGCGAAGATCCGTGTTGATGAACCCGTCGCTTCTTGTGACGAGCGCCTCATCCTTGTTGTGGCGCCTGAGACTCCCAAGAAGATGATCAGATTGAAGCGGTCCTTCAAAGGGGATGAAGAGGATGGATTGGAACAGGAGGTTTCCCCAGCGCAAGACGCTCTTGTTAAGGTTTTCGAGAGGATTTTGGATGTCGATGCGGAGAGCGAGGGTGTTGGCACGCCGGGCGGCTTCGTTTCTTGTAGATTGCTTGCTGCAAGCAATCAGGTTGGGTCGGTTATGGGGAAAGGGGGGAAGGTTATTGCAAACATTAGAAAGGAAAGCGGTGCCAGAATTAGCGTTTTGCCTGCGGAGCAGCTTCCCGCTTGTGCGTCTCCATCCGATGAATTAATACAGGTAAGGGCTCTGGGCCTGATTGAAGGTTTCACTTTAAAATGTTTCCTTTTTTTTTTGACCTATAATGGAAGTATTATCAGTTTGGCTTGTTGAGAACGGTGGTTATGTGAAATTAAACAAACAAACTGTTGGTTATGTGAAATTAACGCCTACCCAGAACACCTGATCGAGTGTTAAATGCTCAAAGAAAACAACTAGGTTTTTCTTTTTCTTTTTAGGGAAAATTAGAATTATTGAAACCAATCAAAAAGAGAAACAAAGTTACTGAAAATGATTGGTCAATTGGTGGTGGTCTTCTCTATACAGTAGAAACTTGATTATCTACACATTTTCTCTTGAAACATGATTGACCACTCATTCCTCCATTTTTCTTTCTTCAATCAAGTTAGGGCATTCTTCTCAGTTTTCATATTATATTACATATTAGATTCTGTTACCTATAACATTTGAAGTGATGCATTCTTGTGTCTCAGTTTTGATACAGTTGGTGTATTCCTTACCTTTTGCTTTTGTCTTGAAATCGCTTCATCTTTAAAAAAATGTGATTCATTCTTGTATTGGAAGCTCATGTAATTCATCTACAAGTTACCATACATTCTTGATGCAGCACATAGGAAATCTCTGCTATAAAACAAACAAGTTTTGGAGAAAACAAAGATGAAAGCTCCAACCATCTTTGGAACAGATATATGGAGGAAACCTGGATAAAAACTTTTGGTCTCATAGAAACACTCCAAAGGTTTTTACATGAACTAACTTGCTTGTCCTCTTTCAAATTGGCTTAGACTTTGATAACAAACCTAAGGAATTGGTGGGAAGGGCTTACAAGTTACAAATCACTTTGTACATTGCAGTCCTCCCTTTGGGTGCTTTAAAAGATTATTATTATTATTATTTTGATTAGAGAAAAGAATATAATTCAATAATGAAAGGCAAATAAGAGAAACACAACAAGGGATGAGGCATCCCACAAAGAGGAAAAGACCAAAGAAACAAAACAAAGAGCTACATTAGGCCTATGGTAGATTCCTACCCCCATATAAGGCCACTGCTATGGTCATTGCCATACTCTAGAATTCTTCTGGCCCAAAAAAGAAAAGAAAAAAAAATTGGCTTTCCTGTACACTTGAAAGGATGGCTTAACATAGCTATCAAAAACTCTGTTATTTCTCTCAAGCCAAACTGACCAATGTATAGCCGCTAGAACCATATGTTAGATTTGCTTTCCTTTTGGATCGAAAGCCTTTGTCCACCAACTAGACAAGGCAAAGGCCACATCAAAAGAAGGTACCCAATTCATCTCAACATAGCACTCCATACTTCCATAATGAAAGGACAGTGAAGCAAAACATGAGAGACAGATGAAGTTTTTTTTCTCCAGCTTATGGTGCCAAAATCGTAGACCTTGGTTGGTGATTTCCAAGGGACATGATGTTGATAATTTCCTTATAAGATACTAGTCTATATTTCTTTCTTTCTTCGTTCTCTTTTACCTTTCTAGTTTTTTTTTTCATTGAGCTTACTGCCAAAACCCAAAATCCATCAACTTACATCTTCATCCTTCTCCATCATCTCTTTACCTCCATAATCCCCTCATACCCATCCAACCACTCATACGTCATTTTATTGTGACTCCTTTTGGATTCCCCACCATAATATACCCTAACAATTATTTCCAACAAAAGAAACCCATCACTCAACCCATTCAGGTGCTCCAAAACCTCATATGCCTATCCTAACTTTATCATCAATCCCTTTATATTTACTGCCCAGAAATTTTCCAGCATCATCCCATTGATTTCCCTTCAACTCCCCACATATATTTAAACTCCTTACCCTGTGGTTGACCTTAAACTCCTTTCCCAAGTGTTTATAATCGAAAAAAATCAAAACCCAATACTTCCTACCTGCGGCTACCTAAAATTAGCTTTGTTACCATTTAATTCAAACCAAATCAGATCATCGTCTCATGCACTGAAAGCAGCTTTAGAAAGGAGTCTTTACTTGGAGTTTGAAGCTATTCCTTAGTCCATTATTTGATTGCTTATGGCTGTATGGTTTTGGGGTGCATACAAGGTGTTTGATCAAAGTCCCAAGTGTTGCAAAGTGAAGATTGGTCCATATATCACTTGCTGCTGACCAGATTACTAAGCTGGGTTTTATAGTTGAGTAATTTCAGCCATGTACTACATCACTATTACTCCACCAAGTATCATCCCAAAAAAAAAAAAAAATGTCATCTCTACCTAAGTCGTAGCAGATCCCTTTCTTAAAAGTGTCTAAAAGGCGAATAATACTTTTTTTTGTTATCACTTTTTTCCAAAGCTAATCCTCATCTAAAGCCAATCGCCAAAGCCATTTGCAGAAGCAAATATTCATGTCTCCCAACCTACAAAGATCCAAACCCCCGGAGAACAGACCATGTCCCAAGCCACAAGATGCATTCCAGAGGTTTCTTCACCACTCTTCCACAGAAAATCCTTTTACAGTTTCTAGAGTTTTGAAGCCACCACTTTGGGAATGTTGAATAAGGAAATGAAGTATATCGGGATATTGGCCAAGGCTGCCTTCAAATGAGTCAATCTTCCCCCATGGGAGAGGTACTTCACTTTCCATCCAGTCAACTTTCTTTTGACTCTTTCAATAACAGGATTCCACACATGAGCCCTCTTATAAGATGCGTGATGCAGCATGCAAGGAAAAGTCAATGCAAAAGACATCCAAGTAAACTATCCTTAGCCAACTACAATTATAACCAATATTTCTATTCAATTTCAACTGCACTTCAAGATTAAATGACGAAATTTGTAATGTGTACAACTCAGGTTATAAGAATAGAGCATATAAAATTCAGATTAGAACTTCTTTATGCTAATATTATGGAGTCACATTCAGATTTTAGAAATTATCATACATTCAAATAAAGACCTAAAGGTTGCATTACACACTAGAATAAGCAAGTAAGGTCAAAAACAGGTCCGGGTATGCTGTTACACTCTTAGGCAGCAAGTCTATGATTGGGATTATGGGTATTAAAGTAAGGGAAAGTGGTTGTAATAGTGATGCTAAAGATGGGTATTAGCAATATAAGAAAGTGGCTAAGGGGTTGATTAAAACCAGGCTTGTATAAGGTAATATGAGATCTCAGGCTGACAGAGGTTATTGGAAGGAGTATATGTATATACCCGTAAAACTTGTACAGCAGCAAGTGCTAGAGTGATCAGTCTCATAATTCAATGTAATCCCATTAGTCAGCAGCCAGCAACACATATAAATTCCAATTCAACAAGCACTCATGCATTGGCTCAAACACCTTGCGAGCATCTCAACTCCATGCAGCCATGTGTACCAATTAATGGGCTGGGGTATTTATTCAAACCATGGATAAAGGACTCAATTCCAAGGCAGCTGTGAATTCTTGTAGGTGATTGTTCTGGTTGGGGTTTATAAAATAGCAAGAAAGCTATTCCATGTATAGCCGTAGGTATGGGTTTAGGTTATCTTGTGGGATTTGACGGAAATTAATTAAATGGGTGCTGGAAAAAGTCTGGACAGCAGGTGTAAGAGGGTGAGAATAAAATTTAAGGATGGGTATAGGGTTGTAGATGTGTCTGATTGGTAGAGATGATCGTGTTAGGGTTGGGTAATGAAGACAGAAGAAAAGGGATGATGATATTTAGTTTTCTGGGTTTGGGCAGCAAGTTTTAATGGAGGAAAAACCATAAAATAAACAAGAAGAAAGAAGATGGAAAAGGGATGGGGTTGCTTGAGTGAGAAATCACCAACTCACCTTCTTTGGCAATCACCAATTAAAGCCAAATTGCAACAAAGCTAGAAGAGGAGAAACACCAGTTGTGTGCAAAAGAGAGCTTAAAATTAAGTATAACTTCTATGATTTTGTTAAGGAGGAGGGCCTCCTTTTAAAACCCATGATCACTAGGGTTTTCCCCCCTTTTTCACATCCAAAATAGAAAGCAAAACAAATAAAAAATCACCTAATTTGTCCCCCTCTTTGAAGTGGTTGATCAGCCCCTAATTTGGGCTTTGTTACATAAACTCAATCATGCCCCATATAAAAAAATAAAATACCACCAATATTCCTACTCTAATAATTAATGAAAAATATGAAATAATCTAATAAATTCCCATAAAACTCTAATAAATTGAAACATAAACACACTATAAGTTGTCCAATATATGTCTCTACCAAGTGTTCTCACACATGGACCCTACAAAGCAAGGAAGTGGGCTCCACATGCCTTCACATAGCAAAGAACTCTGATATCTTCTAAATCTGGTCCAAATTGAAATGTGGTTCTCTGATGCAGCAACCCTCCTTTGGCTTGAGAAGACAAATCCAATGTGGAAGTCATGAACAAGATTTCCAAGGAAAACCAAGGGGTCTACATGCTGTTATCATGTTTAGTCTTTGTTTTCTTTCATTTCCTTTTTATTTTAGGGGGTTTTATGGGTGATTTTTATGTAATAAGGCCATATGAGCCAAGAGTAAGGAGTTAGAAATAATTTAGAAGAGTTAAAAGAGTTTTTTTTAATGTTTTTATTAAGTTTTTATAGAGTTTTAGATTGTTGGTCGTACAACATGTGGGGAGGGGTATTTATGTCTTTGTATTAGGCTTATAAAAGCCTCTTTATGTCTCTTGTACGATTAGTTAGTAATTTGAATAAAGAAGAATTGCTTTGGAGCTCGTGGAGCTTGGTATCTCTTCCCAAAATCTCTCACGTGAAGGTAGAAATTCTGTCTCTAATCTCTTTTCTTTCTCTTATCTCTCTTCTCTTCTCCTCTTGTTTACGCCAAACCCTCCTCTTCCTTATCCTCTCTTTATTTTCTACAAAAAAACCCTCTATTTCTTCCTCTATTTTCACTCTTTTTTTCTATTTTACTTAGTTCTTCATCTTTTTATCCTCACCTCTTCTTATTTCATCCTTATTTATTTATTTTTCTCTCCTCTTTCTTTAATTTTCTTTGCTGTAGAAAAATTTTCAGCAACTTAACTTTGCCAATTACTTGAAATCTAGCCATTCAAACCTTAATTCCTTGTACAAATATCTTTATCCTAACCCCATAAACTCATCCATCTAGTTTTCCCCAATTTTCAAACCATATTTTCCCCAATCCTTGAAAATTCCCAATTCTCCACAATTTCTAAACCCTATTTTCACTTGTGATTTTCTTTTTATATGATATTTGTAGCTTATCCTAAATTGTTTTAGGGTCCTTTCCAAAAGGGTATCTTACATCAAATTTGGTATCAGAGCATAAGGTTTTTCAACTAATTCTTATTAGTTGGGGTCTTTTTCTAAAAGCTTAACTCATTCATCCAAAATTCACAGTATTTAGATATTCTCTATTTAAGGCATATTTCCAAGTTTTTAAATCATTTTAAGGCCTACCCTAAAACTCTAGAATAGTCCCAAAACCTTTTTCCTCAATTTTGGGGATTTCCTAGGATCCTAAAATTTGGGGTTTTTCTCCAAAGGGCCTCAGTGTGTGTAAGGATATCATTTGATTCTTCTCTTAAGACCCTAAAATATTTTTTTGGTCTTTTCATTATTTTAAGTCTACCCTAAATCCTTTTGGGGTATTCCTAAAAGGGTTTATACAACCCTAAAACCTTTGAACAAGCCCTAAAGTCTTGGTTGAGGTCCCGAAAGTTATCATTGTCCATACATTGAATTAATTATCAAGTATTGTGGACAGACAAGCAAATGAAATTCAAACCACCAAGCATGAAGTGACACAGTTGACTGTTAGAGTGACAGGTCTTGAAGTTAAGATGGATGTACAATTTGAGTAATTCATGGCGAGCATCAAATCAGTGGGAAAAAAATCAATGCAAATAGCGGGTTCATCTAATTCTATACTATGTTCAAGTTAACAAGTTGAGGTTCCCTTTCAAAATGCCTCATTTACTGTGCAACATGGGATGACATCTCCTAGGCATGAGTAGGTACATCGAGTGATGACTTCACCTATTTCTACACATCAAGAGATTGATAGACACATAGGGTAGATGTGCCAGAGTTTGATGGCGAGCAAGGTGTGGATGTCTTCCTTGATTGGAAGCATTGAGTAAAGTTTTTCTTTAAATGGCATGAAATATCTGAAGTGCGCAAGTTGTAATTTGCTGAGTCTAAAGTAAATGGGACAACTAGGATATGGTGGAACACATGCAAGAAGAGTCATTCCAACTTTGGTAATGGTGAGATTACAACTTGGGGTGAAATGAAAGTTGCTATGAAGAAGAGATTTGTTCAAAGGGACTACAAATAGAGAACACACATCCAAATGACGCAACTCAGGCAGAGTAGTTTGAGTGTTGGAGAGTACACTAGACAGTTCCAGCATTTTACGACCCAAGCAAGTTTCAGTTTCAGATGGACAGATGAGATCTTAGTGTCCATGTATAAGTAGGGTGTACATCCATAGATCTCGCAAAGTCTTTGTTTCTAGTATTATTCTTTAGTTGATGAGGCTATTCAGGCGGTCTATCATATTAAAGATAATCTCAAGATACATAGGAAGACCTATGCAGATTTCAGGAGTTCTTTGAGTAGACAGTCTAGCAGACTTCAACATCAGACCAGGACCTCTTTTCCACCTAGTACATCACATCAAATCTCCCTATTACAATCTAGAGGTTCAGAGGAATCGGTATCCAAGACTAAAGCGGATCAATGTTACAATTGCAATGACTATGGGTATCATAAATCCCAATATCCTAACAATGAAGCTTGCGAAAAAGAAAACTATAGAGGAGAATGACTTGGAAGAAGTGTATGAGTCGACAGAAGAGATGATCTTAGAAACCGAACCAATTGAGGCAGAGGAGGTTAGGGAAATGGCAACCAAGGGATTCACTAGATTGATACACCCCATGTTCACTTTACAGAGGTAAGCCAATTGAAGTCCAAGCCGAAGCCGAAGTGCACTATTTTTCCGTGGCAGCTTGCACCACATGACAAAGCAGAGATTCTTGGACCTTCACCTTAACTCAATGGAGTTGAGTTCTTTAAGATGGGGGAGTTGATGCGGCAGCCCTCTGGCTTGAGAAGACATATCCAATGTGGAAGTCATGAGCAAGATTTCTAAGGACAACCACGGGGTCTATATCCTATCCTCATGTTTAGTCTTTGGTTTCTTTCATTTTCTTTATATTTTAGGGGGTTTTATGTGTGATTTCTATGTAGTAAGGCCATATGAGTCAAGAGTAAGGAGTTTGAAATAATTTAGAAGAGTTTAAGGATTTTTTTAATGTTTTTATTAAGTTTTTATAGGGTTTTAGATTGCTTGCCGTATAGCATGTGGGGAGGGTTATTTCTATCCAAATTTTATTTTAGGCTTATAAAAGCCTCTCTATATCTCTTGTATGATTAGTTGGTAATTTGAATAAAGAAGAATTGCTTTGGAACTCGTGGATCTTGGTATCTCTTCCCTAAATCTCTCAGTAAAAGTAAGATTTTCTCTCTCTTATCTCTCCTCTTCTCCTCTTATTGACATCAAACCCTCTCTTCCTTCTCCTTTCTTTATTTTCTTTATTTATCTATTTTTTATGAAGAAAAAAACTTCATTAAGAAAAGAGACAAGAAATCCCAAAAGAATCAACAAAGGAAAAGAAAAAAGAGTAGGGTAACAAGGAAACAAATACAGAGAGTAGCCCACCACCTAGGCCCCACCCGCTACTTAAGAGAGGAACACCCAATCACTCCATTCCAATCCCTAGCAAGGTTCCCCGCCCTAAGATCCCTGTAACCTTTCTAGAGAGGGGACCAAAAAGCTATCTTCTCTTTAACTCTTTTATACACCTGGAATGATGGTTCAGCCTAACCTTCAAAAATCCTCATATTCTATTCTAGCCAGATTGGTGAACAAATTGATGCCGGACCTCCAAGAAGCAATGAGGGAATTCAGATCCCGCAGGGGAACCTAGCGAAATCCAAAGTCTCTGATGATACCAGACCAAACTTCCCATGAAAAGGGATAATGTAGGAGAGTCTGAATCACAGATTCTCCATCTTTCTTACAAAGGCTATAAACGTTTGTGAGGATGAGACCCTTTCTTCCAAGCACATAAATCGCAGAAATCTTCCCCAAAGAGTCCACCTACATGAAGAACTGAATCTTGGACGGGATTGGGGAATACTAGATATCTTTCTACGAAATTTGAAGATTTGTCGAATTCTCAAAGAAACGACAACCCAACCTCACGTTGTAAATTCCATCGGGGCCTTCCTGTCCTCCTGGTTAGGCTTCACCACCATGGAGTCAAGACACCTAAGCATTGAGGTAATTGTGGGGATTTCCCAGTTGAAAGCCGGACGCCTCAGAATAGGATGCCAACTCGTTGATCCATGAAGAGGATCTTCTCCTGTCGGCTTATGACCTGTTAAGGTCCTGTCTAACAGGTGGCATAACATGATTGGTGGGAAAAAGTGAAAATCATTTTTCAAAAATTGTAATTTACTTTTTCCCTCTATTGGTGTAGTGCATGAGGATTAGCTGCCAGGGAGAAGACCGAGGGAAACTCCCTCCTCAGCGGGATCGAACCACACCATTTGTCCAAGTAGAACCTCGTGATCTGTCCATTATTGACCTCCATCCTCAAACCTGCTTTGAACTCTAGAAAAAGTCTCATGATACCTTTTCAAGGGCTTAACCCATATGTCCCTCTCACCGAACAAGGGTCACCATCCTCCTTCACACCGTGCCTAGACGCCACCACCTGCTGCCATCTACTGTCCTCCTCTCTCCTAAACCTCTACAGCCATTTACGCAGAAGGGCTTTATTTACAACATGCATTCTTCTAATTCCCAACCCCCCACAATCCTTCTGAGTACAAACCTTGTCCCAGGCCACCAAATGAACACCATTGTCATCACCCTCGCCCCTCCAAAGTTAGTCCCTTTGAAGTTTCTCAATCTGGTTTGTCACCATAGCTGGGATGACAAACAGGGACATAAGATACACAGGGATACTAGCCACCACCGCTTTTCTGCAAAAAATAAAAATAAAACCCTCTCTTTCTTCCTCTATTTTCACTCTTCTTCTCTATTTTACTTAGTTCTTCATCCCTTTATACTCTCTTCTTATTTCATCCTTATTTATTGTTTTTCTCTCTCTTTCTTTAACTTTCTTTGCTACAGAAAAATTTCCAGTAACTTCACTTTTCCAATTACTTTTTATCTAGCTATTCAAACCTTAATTCCTTGTACAAATATCTTTATCCTAACCCCATAAACCCGTCCATCTAGTTTTTCCCAAATTTTAAACCATTTTTTCCCTATCCTTGAAAATTCCCAATTCTCCCCAATTTTGAAACCCTATTTCCACTTGATTTTTGAATCTTTAAATTAAGCCCAATTGTGATTTTCAATGAAATAAAATAAACTAGATTCCTACTCTCAAGCCAAGCACACTTAAGTCCAATTAGGACGATTAAGAAATGAAGCTACTCTAGAATATGATGATGAACCAACTAAAGAATGAAACAAAATTTAACTTGAATGCAAATAAGATTAACTATGATTCAGACTCAGAAATCAGTAAGCAAACAATGAAATAAAGGCCTTCTATGACACCAAAACACAAGGCTAAAGGTTGGGGATTATGGCTCTCGGTTAGGCTGTGGTTAGTGGGTAAACAACAGGGTATGTATGAATGTGGGAGGTTGGAACAGGGTCAGTTTAGGACCAGATATAGGGTAGGGCAAAAGTCAACAGATTGGGTCAACTTAAGGTTAGACTAAGCTGAAATAGATTCTGTTTAGGAGCTGTAAACAGCAAGGGCAATGAAGATATAGCTAATAGCAAGGTGTGGGCAGACAAGGTTCAACCAAGGGATAAAACAGGGGTGTATGCAGGGAACTCATGGGGTTTAGGGATAGGGGTCCAGCAGGCTCAGGTCAAGGTCAGCAAAGGGTAATAGGGACTAGCGATAAGAATGAATCAGGCTAGGCTAACAGTAGGTGTTAGAGCTTAGAAGTGCTGTTTGGGTCAAACTGAAGTATAAAATAGAGCAGAGAGATAAGTTCTGGGGCTACTAGGAGAAAATTAGCAGTTCTAGGGAATGGACTGATTGCAGGGTTAGCAACAGGGTTTGAATGCAGCAATCTGATCACAATTCTGATAAAAACATATCCCTTTTAACTGATGCTAACAGAGTTTAAACTGATGGAGAATTCTGGGACTGATCAAAGCAGTTAAATAGAGGCAAGAAAAAAAAGGTAAGGGCCAAGGGAGAAAACAGCAGTGGTTAGAGGCATATCTGTGACTGCCGTAAGGGTTAAAATAAGGAGATTTTAACTTAGACCCAAAACCCAATGAAAGGAAACAGACCTGATGCTGCCGCAACGTATGTTAAAGACTAAAAACTCTGATTTCAGATCTAAAGCACAAAGGGGATGAATCTCTAGGGTGCTGCAGGGTTTAGGGAGTATGGAGCCTAGGTTTTTTCTGGAAGAAAACAAGAAGGGATTGTGGAAAAGGCTAGGCTGCAGGTCTGCTGGTCTAGGGGTTGATTTCTTGAAGGGAAAAATCAAAGGAAAAGGGGACTAAAGTGTAGCCGCAGTCAGTAAATTCAGGGGAAAGAGATTCTTGATGGGAGAATCAAAGAAAACTGATGGGTAGAGGATGGTTCAAAAACTCGGATCGGTGGAATGGATCGTCCTGGCCCAAAACTGATCCAGATCGGCAATCCTCTTGTGGATCGTTCGGTCCAAACCCAATCCAAAGTCAAAAAAATTCTTTAAAATCCATAAAATTCTTATAATGCTTTTCATGAAAAGTTTGATTGAAAAAAAACTTAATTTTAGGTATATTAGGTGCATCATACATGAATAAACACTGTTACGAGCATGTATATTTATAAAGATCGCGATTGAACATTTCGTAACCAAACATCTAGTATGATTACTTCTAGTGCTGAAAAACCAAACCATATACAAATACAATAACATATAAATAATGAATAACATAATTATAGGCATGTTAAGTGCATTATACATGTATGAACAAGGTTATGAGGTTCGTATAAGTTCAAGATTGTAGTTTGTATAGCCAAACATCCATTATTATTATATATAACAATGCATAAAAACTAAACTATGTACAAAATCACATAAAAAAAAAAAAGATGCACTATTCTAGCAAATGGGTTTGTGAAATTTAATCTAGCCTTCTATTATAGGGGTGGCAGGGGGTTAGCCCCCCCACTATATAGGGGGGTTTCAAAGGGGGTTCCAAGGGGGGGCTAAGGTCATGGGGTTTACCTTTTATATGTTATTTCACAACTTTTAAAAATAATTATTGAGAATTAGGGAAGGATTTGTGTACTCTTGAAAAAAAAATCAGTTTTTTTTTTCTTGGATCGTCTGATTTGGGACAATCCGGCCCTGGATCGGACGATACAGGACTAGGATTGGATGATCCCATTAGGATCGCGATCTACAGGCTGGGATCGAACCGGACCTGTCCGATCCTGATCTGGATCGGGCGATCTGATCCCAGATCGTTTGAGATTTAAAACCATGATGCTGTCCACTGATTTGTGGAAGATTGTATGCCTATCACTATACACAAAAATTTATAATTTATCAACAACTTCTTTGTCCTCGTAGTTCAGCCATCTCATATGATGGTGCGACCATATTTGGGCCAATTCCTCTTTAACCCTTGAATAAAATCTTTCAATTCATCTATTTCTCGAGGTCGATAAGTATTTTCCAGACTTAGCTTGAAATGTTTTACCCAAGCCTGAACTCGGCCTGAATAAAACTTCGGGCCCAAACTCAACCCGTTTAAAACAACAGGCTTCAGGTTGATTTTGGGCTGCCCGAATAAAACTCTTTTCTTAATTTTAGGTTGATTTTAGGCCCATGATTTTCCCCAAATGCATATTATGAGTTTTTTTTTTAACAATTAACACTTGAACTATTTGATGATAATAAATTTGTTAAAAATTTATCGATTCAAAAAGAATAACGAATATATTTATAGACCTAATATCAACATATAAATAAAATTATTATTTGTTAACTAGTTAAGGCTGGGTTGGGTTGGGCTGGACTGGACCTTGGGTTGGAATTGAGCATGCCTAACTTCTGCCTAAATAAAACTTCAAGCCTAAAAGTTGGGCGCAAACTTAGCCCAACCCAATTATTTTTCGGGTTGGACATGTCGGGCTTCGGGCTAGCCTGACCTAAACAACCTTATTGCCAGTTGATATGGATTGGGGCCTTATATCCTTGACTTAGCCTCTGTAATAGCATCACACATGGTTTGAAAGTATGGGCTTTTTGTAGCATGAACCATCCACTTACATACTCCCTATCTTATCTCTTCCCCTTCTTCCTAAACATATCTTTAATTCTTTTTTGTTTTGCATCATCTTTTCTATACTCATCTTGGTTTGCCGATCGTCACCTATATGTGGCTTTCTTTTTGCCATAGCATACCATCTCTATTTCTACCTCTATAGGCTCTCTCATAGTCCTGATCTGCTAAAAGTAAGGTATGATGAGCCTGAACCCTCTCCAAGATGATTACTAAGAACCCATGATGTGTATTTATCAAAGAAAAACCCGTCATGTGGAACAAGAAAGAACCCATATTCAGATCTGATGGTTTTATGCTAGGAAGTTTTGGGAATTATGGGTTTAAAATTTTTATGTGACAATTTTTTTTATTTTGTCAATTTTAGGTTAATTTAGGATAATTTCTTGTCAGTCAGTTTAAGGGTTTTTATTTATTTATAAATAAATTAGGTTTTATTTAATTTTAAAGAAAGTGAAAGAACTAATCCCATTTTTTTGTTTGTTTAAGGTTATATTTTGGAAGGTCAAAACTTACCCATTTAGGATATATTTTTGTATCATTTGAAAGATTATTCAGTTACCTTTCCAATGAGACCAAGATCTTGATAATCCGATGTGATTTGGAAAAGTTATGGCCAAAATATTGGTAGAGTATCACTTAATTACGAGATTTTGTTAATTTATAATTTTTATTTTTAAGAAGTCTAATTAGAGTGAGATTTGAAAAGATTAGCATGTAAAGTCTATATATATGTTTGTAACCCACAATTTTATTAGTGAAATTGATAAATAAAGAATTTTCTTGCTTTCTAGCACTTGGCTAGTGTGTTTTTCTTTTGTGAAGTCTAAAACCCCAAAGGTGGATTCCTTAGGTTTACTCAAGCTTGGTGAAGGCTAAGATCCCAAGTTTTGGGTTTGGAAAAGCTTTAAATTAGGTTTTCATCTTTTTTTTAATCTTTTCTTTAGTTTAAAGTGTGTTCTTGCTTTCGCTATTTTACTTGCCTTTTATTTGAGATTCTTTGCTATCATTCTATATCCCTTGATTCCCTTTTTCTTACCTTGGTCTGCCACTGGGTGCAAAGTCAGCTTCTTCATTGATTTGGAACCCGGTGATTGAAAAGTTAGGTAGTAGACTGGTAAGCTGGAAAGGGAATTATTTGTCGTTTGATGGGGAGTTAGTCCTATTAAAGAGTGTGCTTGCTAGCTTGCCTATTTATTTTTTGTCTCTCTCAAGGCTCCTGCATCTATTGTCAGGAAGATGAAATTATTGCAGCGTGATTTTCTATGGGGCTCTAAGCATGGTAAGTAGAAGACTCACTAGGTGGATTGGGATCATATGTAGGTTGATGTCCCAAGGGGGTTTGGGTATTTTCTCTTTGAAGAAGATGAATACTGCTTTGCTCGCCAAGTGGTTATGGCGGTTTGGGGCTGATAGAAATGTGGTTTAGTGGTGATTGATTGCAACTAAGTATGGGGTAGATAGGCTTGGTTGGTCTAGCGGGATGCCGGTTGGGCTTGTGGGCTGTGGAGTATGGAAGGGCATTATGTCTGTGGCGGAAGAATTTTTTGAGCTTGTCAAGTTTAAAGTGAATAAGGGTAACAAAGTTCGCTTTTGGTAGTATGTATGGTTTTCTAGGGAGTCTCTTGAGTCTTATTTTCCATCTTGTTATGGGTTGGCCACCCCTAAACAGGGGGTGGTGCAAGACTTCTTGATTCACTTGAGAGTCATTTTGCTCTTGGGACTCGAGCCTAGAAGGAATTTAAACGACTAGAAGATTGGGGAAATGGGTATGTTGTTGGATACTTTAGAGAATTATTGGATTGGTGCACAGGAGCTAGATGATTAATTGATTTGGGTTTGTGATGAGGATAGGGGGTTCTCTGTCTCTTCTATGTATGGTGTGCTTTGTCTTAAAATCCAAGATGTTTCTCCTAGTATTTGTGTGTAGAACCCTCTGATTCAGCTCAAAGTGTCATTCTTTATGTGGAGATTATGGTGGAATCGGACTCCAACTATAAACAATCTTATTCGCCAAGGGATGTGGATTACCAACTGGTGTTGTTTGTACATTTCAGTGGGCGAATCTTCGGGCCATCTTTTCTTTCATTGCCCTTAGGTGTCTGATTTGTGGAATTATTTCCTAGATCGCTTCAGTGTGGCTTGGGTCCAACCCGATTCTTTAAGAGGATTTTGTGAGTGTTGGCCCTCTCAGCGTGGCAGTGATTGGAACAGTTTGGGCAAGCAAATCTGGTGTTTAATTTGGGCAAGCATGAGAAATGCTAAGTGACAACAATAGGAATTACACAAAAATGATTGGCTCTTCAATTCTTCTTCTAGGGATTGTATCCCTTTTGAGTTGTGGATGTTCAAATGAGATAGGGAGATATTTCATTTTGGTGTTATTCCTATTGTTGTCCTTTAGCACTTCTCATGCTATTGTTTTTGGTTCCTTGTGGGCCTTATTAATATATTTCCTTATCTTTCTCCAAAAAAAAAAAATCAACTTTGGTATCATTTTCATTGTGCTGCATCAACCCATCCCTCCTAAGTGAGAGCCAGAAAGAGAGGATCTTCTCCTTACCTCCTCAGTAAGTGCAAAGTTCCTACTTTCTTTCACTACTGCCATGTATTGTTGTCTCTCCAACCTATCCATACCATCATAGGCATCCTTAACATCTTTATGTTGACTATGCATCCTAAGATGCTCTTGCAATATCTTTTTCTATATCTTCTTTAGTGCCTTTCTTTTTGACCTTCTCTCAAATATGCCTGCATATCTAACATAAATTGCATAGGTGTTTGTAGGCATGGTTCGATGTCTCCTCTTGAGTGGGCAAGGTGATGCTTGAATTTACTCACATCCCACCACATGATCTTCGTGCACCAATTACTCTTCACTTGTTTTTTGCATGCACTCAATGCAACACAATGTGACCAACCAATATTAGGTTGACTCTCTTTCGTGCTCGAAGCTTTTGAACCTTAGCCATGTCTATTTTCTAAACCTGTAAAAAGATACAAGAAAGAACTAATAAATATCAATCAAATTTAAACAACATGCAATTACATTTTGAAAAGAACAATGAATTAAAGACATAAATTGATACACATACTAATAATATACATATTTTCATATTACATAACACTATACATATTTTAAGTATTTTAAATATTACATAATACATAAAAGTATAAAACTAATAAACTATACATATTTCACAATTTACATAACACTAACCAGCTTGCTAAGTTGGTAAAGTTTGTGGGTGTTGTACCACAGACTTGGGTTCAAAACTCGTCTTCTCCTACTAATAAATTAACCACTAACGTTTACCTATCAAAAAAATAAATTAAAGAAGCAAAACACCTACATTATACATAATTATATACCATATGAATAAAACTATAAAATTTTGAATGATCTTATATGAGTACATATATAATATGTATATACCCTTTCTCCTTTTTTTTATTATTTTTATCTCAATTCTTATATATTTTTGAATTTTTTTAATTTTCTACAAATATTATGTGATCAAATAAGCTACAAATATTACACTATAGGATTGCATTTGGGCAACAAAAATAATGCACTATTACTTTCATGAAATATATATATATATATATATATATAAACTTTTTTATAAAATTTTGGATTATTGAAAAAAATAATTATTATTTTGGTTCTGAAAATAATAATAATTATTTTTAATAATTCAAAATTATTATTATGGTCTATCATGGTTAACTAAACTTTTTAATAAGATATTAAGAACTAAAAAAATCCCAGATGAATGGAGGAAAAGTATTATGGTCCCTATATACAAGAATAAGGGAGATATTCAAAATTGCACCAATTATCGTGGGATCAA
>JAOXJP010030003.1:0-16877 GCA_025762735.1 Platanus orientalis | reverse complement strand
AAATGTTATGTGATGAAAAAGTGTTTGTAGTGTCTATGGTGAATTATAATGACAAGTGTTGTTATAAGCTGACACATGTTGAGGGGTAAAGCCCATTAACCCATCAAATCTTTTATTATTATTTTTCTCTTCCATACTAATAGGACTGCATTGTTATTTTTAAAAACTTTATATATTTTCAAAGTAAATTTCACTATAAATGTGTTGGTAGAGTAAATGGGCTCCTCCGAATGAGAAGAAACAATTCCAAGATACATCTTAACAAATGAAAATGTTAAATATGAAATCCCTTACCTGCTAGATTTTATCTTGTCCTATTTTGTAAGTTATGCTCACTTTTACATCCTCCATTTTTTCTTCTTTATATTACCTTGCATCAAAATCTAGTTATGATGTATTTTAACTTTCCGGGGCATGGCAGTTGAGGATCTTTCGATGCAATATGGTATTAGACTCGTGATTGGAGACTACCCTTATGCTACAAATGAACTACTTCTATGGTTAGCAATGAAGGAATGGGTAGAAGTATATGTCAGCTCATTTCTATTTTGAACCAGGTAGCGTCTCCTTTGATTTTGAGCTTCAAGCTTTGTGGGATGAGATCAAGAACAAAGGCCACTATGATAAAAGGAACTAGCCAAGGTGGCTTTAACTGAACACAAATGATGACTTATCTGACATATTAACCATAATGATTTGGATTGCTTCTGGACACATGATGGAAGAGAACAAGGAAGGACTTAAAGGGTAACGGGTTATGTCTTGTTCTTGTATCTTGCACCCTACATGCCGGAATGACAATGGGGTGGATTATAAGAAGGGTCTCAAGAGTCTTATAGTAGAATTTTGGGATAAGCGTTGTTTTCTTCCTTCATTGTATAATGCCCATTTTTTGGATATGCAATTTTATTAGCAAGATAATCAACTTAAATTGAAATGTTCAATTTTCTAATTTTATTATTTTTATTTTCATTTTTTAATTGACCAGATGATGTGAAAATTGTCAATATATAATAACTGGGCTAATGGGCCATTGGGCTTGTTAACAAACTATAATGAGTCATACACTGTTAAGCCTATTCTAAAATTGTAACTTTTGGGCCTTGGTGAGCTAAGCCGAGCTTGAAGCAAGCCTACCTTAATGAGCCTGGGCCGAACTCAGGCTCGCCTCAGGCTCGTGAAATGGGCCATATGTTGGGCTTATTCTAAAAAAACATTATTTTGGGCTTTGACGAGATGAGTCGAGCTTGAGCTGAGCTTGAGCTCGGTACCTCAGGCTCATCACGAGCCTGAGCCTTACCTTCAAGTGATGAGCCCAAGCTGAGCTAGGTGAAGCTCGGTTCAGCTCGACTTGTTGTCAACCCTAATTGTAAATAGAAAAGTATCTATTTAGTTTATGAAATCGTGCTAAGACTTAATTCATTGTTTCCTTAGTTTACTGTTTTATTTCTAAGTTTGTCAAACTTACCCAAATCTGACACCACAATGATGAGGAGATCGTAGAGTAATGGTTCCAGATAAAGACAGTTAGAGATCAGACACTTGTTTATTTCAGTTATTTAGATTTGAGACTTTATTTCAATTTAGTACAATTATTTCAGTTTAAATTTCAAGAGATGTAATAAGTAAGGGATTTTGAGTATTTGATTTTAGTTGATAAATTGGATTATGTCAGACTATTTATTTAATTGAATGGGAATGTTAGACATTGTTTATGACTTATTTACACTATTATGGTTTATGAGTTATGAGATTTTATACAGATCAAACTTATAGGAATGCAATTAATTATGTGACTATTGGAAAGCGATCGATGTATTATTCCGCTAAGTATGAATGTAAAGAAAGCGAAAATTTTATATAGGTTAAGAATGAATAAATGAATGAAAAGTGAAGTGATGTGTTAATGTCATGTGCCGAAATTCATGGCTCGACTAATATGGGTTTTGGGGCGTAACAGTTTGTACTGTAAAAAATGGTTAAGATATGATGACAAAAACTTTACTCAATGATAAGTATGAATTTTGTAAAAGGGTGACATACTTGCATATGATGCATCCCTCATAATGAGTCAAGAGGAAAAGTTTGTTGGGGTTCCCTCCACATGAGTGGGACCCACCACTTCCTTTATGAAAGGCCATGTGAAGGGGATTAAAAAATCCAAAGGATTTTTGAATTTTTGAAATGGTGAATTGAATGCTCTATATGGATTCTAAGAGAGCCTTTATTCATATGTGAATCATTTGGATTAGCTTCTTCAACACAAACTACCATAATTATACGACTCTTGGAGCTTTTGTGTTTTGGAGATTTTGGACTGGTTTTTCTCTCTTATCTTCAAGAAGAAGGTGAGGCAAATTATGTGGTTATCTCTTGTATGGGCACTAATTGGGGTTGCAACTTTACAATTTTAAGCTCTTTGTACCATCTTCATTATTGGAGGTAAGTAGGTTTTAATCCTATTGTTGTATCCATCATCATTGGTGAAGCTTTGTATTTCAAGGGGTGTTATTTTACTCTTGATAAAATCCTCTAATTGTAACTAAAAATGATTCATTGTAATCTCACATATTTGACAAATAACGAAAGATTTCTAGACTATGACTTGTGGTTTTGTCTTTTCACATTGAAAGGTTTTTCACGTAAAAACTCTTGGTGTTGTGGAGTGCTTATCTTTGTTTGTTTTTATTGTTTGGATTATTTTTATCCTTTGATTTGCACATAAGAGAAGAATGTGTGGTCTCCAACAAGTCTCAATTAATTAATGAAATGTTTAAAAAAATTGATGCATTGAACTAAAACTGTAACCAAATATTAGCCACTTTAGATTGGTGGGAATTTCAAACTAAAACCCCCTGATTTCCTATGTTCCAGACATTTCTCTAGCAATTCTTCATCTTCATCTAACCCCCTTTGGATTTCTCTGTTCTAGAAATCACTTTTAATGCCTATTGCAGCTGCTTCAATTTCATACAATCTTACAGTCCCTTCCAAACCGAACTAATTTTTTCCTATAAATACATGTGTATGGCAGCGTATTCAAGCAAGAGAGTGAAATGTAGTAGCATATAGAAACAAGATGTGTGACATAGCACAATAAAGTATGAGAGTTTCCTTTTGTGAGTGACTGTAGAATGTTTCTGTAAAGAAAGTTATGCATTTGTTAAATTAAAATTGTTTGAGTAATCTACATTTGTTGTTGTTTTGAACCCATACAATCTTATGCAGTAAGTAATAGATAACATTTTTTACACCAACAAGTGGTATCAAAGCCATGTTTCAACTTACAATTCTAGAGCTCTTGTTGAGATGGCCTCTAATTTGGTTCAACCCTAAATTCCAAAGTTAACAAAAAGAGAATTACGAGAGTTAGTGTATACAAATGAAAGCATTGTTAAGAAATCGTTATTAATGGTTATGTAGAACCTACTACTGTGTGAGAAGCTACCTACTCCACTAAGAAGAAAAACGCCCTCAAGGATTGGAGGAAGAAAGAAAAGAAGGCTTTGTTTTTAATCTATCAAGGGTTGGATGATTGAACCTTTGAGATGATCACCAAAGCAACATCAAGCAATCAGGCACGGGAGATTTGACACTATCTTCAAAGGAGTTGATTGGGCGAAGAGATTTCATTTGCAAACTCTTTGAGTCAAGTTGAGGCAACTCACATGAAAGAAGGTGAAAGAATTTCTAATTATTTCCCTAAGTTACTTGTAGTTCTTAATCAATTAAATAGACACTAAAAAAATTGAACACATTCGTGCCATTGAAAAAGTGTTACGATCCCTCAAAATCAAATTTGAGCATATGGTTGTGGCTATTAAAGAGTTAATAGATTTAGAGACCCTCTCCATTAAAGAACTGATGAGATCGCTCAAAGTCACGAGAAATGTATACAAAAGAATAATAGTTCTATAAGAATGACAAAAGCATTGAAGTCAAAGTTGACTCTAAATGAGAAGAAGTCCAAACGTGGAAACTTGAAACATGGTAGCTGCACTCATAACCTTTGTGGAAGAGGTAGAGGACAAGGAAATTCTCAAAGCCAAAGACAAAATCAACATAGAAACAATATCAATAATTGCGAAAGAGAAAGAGACCAAGGTAAATTTACTCATGGTCGTGAAAAAACAAAAAAAAAGTCCAATGCTATAATTGCAACATGCTTAGACACTATGCTTTAGATTGTTGGAACAAACTTGTAGACTGATATGAGCTGTCTAACTTCGCAGAACCATCATATTAAGACAAAGAAGTCTCCACACTACTTCTTGCACAAGAAGATGCATATAATAAACAAGAATTGTGGTATCTTGATTCTGAAGCTAACAACCACATGTGCAACAAAAAGGAGTTATCGTAGAGCTTGAAAATGTCCATGGAAATATAAGCTTAAGAGACTCATCAAAGATTTTTGTTAAAAGTAAGGAAATAATTAAAATTTATTAAAAAGATGGTATGTTAAGTTGTATCTCCAATGTGTATTATGTGCATAGCATGAAAATTAATATTCTTATTATTGGGAAACTCTTTGGAAAGAGTACGTAACACAAATGGAAAATCTCTCTTTCATTAAGAGATGTGCATGGGAGACATGTTGTATAAGTTTAAATGGAGAAGAATTGTATGTTCCCACTCAATTTAAATATATTGAAAAGTGTATCCTTGGACTTGTAAATGATGAGTCATGAAAATGGAATCTTCGTTTTGGGCATCCTAACTTTAGCGGGCTTAAGCTATTATCCACTATAAGCATGGTGTATGGTTTGTCAATCATTAATAGTCCTAAGCATATATGTGAGGCATTCACACTTGGCAAGAAACAAAGAAACTCTTTTCCTACAGCTAATACAAACATACATTTTTGGACAACTAGAACCAAATATCCCTTGGAGGTAATAAGTATTTCATTACATTCATTGATGACTTCAGTAGAAAGTTTTGGTGTATTTCATGAAAGAAAAATCAACTGCTTTTATTATTTTAAAATTTTTTAAAGCTCGTGTTAAATTGGAAAGCGATAACAAAATTAAGATACTCAAATCTGATAGAGGTGGCAAGTGCACCTCAAATGATTTTCAAGAATATTGCAAACAACAAGGCATTAAGCATTAGTTTACAACCTCCTATACATTATCACACCATCTTCAATATTACAAAGACGATGCTCAAAGAAAAATGTTACTGAAGCAATTACAGGCAAAAGAAGTTGCATGTACAACTTATTTGCTCAATATGAGTCCTAGAGGCATGAAGTGACTACAAACCAAATGTGTCACACCTATGGATTGTATAGCCAAATTCTTGAATATAAAAGGAAAAAAACTAGATGATAGTGGAGGAAAATTCATTTTTATTAGATGCAATGAGGAATCTAAGGCTGATAAACTTTACAATCAACTTACTAACAAAGTAGTGGTAAGTAGAGATGCCATCTTTAATGAAGAAGAAGCCTCGAGATGGAATAAAGAAGGCACAATCTAACAAAAACAACTTGAAATAGAAGAGCAAGATGTTAACTCTCAAAATTCTAATCATGAAAGCTTGCAGCAAAATTTCTCAATACCTCTACACCCAGCATCATCAATTCAAGGAAATCAAGAAGAACAAGTGAGGAGCCTCAACAAGATTTATGAACAAACTAAAGAGACAAAACTTTATTGTTTATATGTTAATCATGAGCATATTACTTTTCAATAGGCTGTGGAACAATACTGTTGGAGAATCACTATGGAAGAAGAAATTCACATCATTGAGAATAACAACACATGGGAGTTAACAACACTTCCTCAAGGCTAGACATCTATTGGTGTGAAATGAAAGTATAAGATCAAGCGAAAAAAGTTGTAAATACATGTGTCTGACCGAATATTAAAGCAAGAAAGAGAATGGAATAACATATAGAAACAAGATATGTGACATTAGTACAATAAGGTATGAGAGTTTCCTTTTGTGAGTGACTGTGGAACATGTTTCTGTAAAGAAAATTAGCATTTTTAAATTAAATTTGTTTAAGTAATATTCGTTTGTTGTTGTTTTCAGCCCATTTAATCTTATGCAATAAAGAACAAAGCAAGTTTTTCACATCGTCATAGATAAGGTTGAGGAACAAGTCTTCATGTTTTGTTCATACCACCACTACAACAAATAGGTGCTTTTGTCACTGTTTCTTTTTACACGACATACATTGGTGGAAAAAGTGGGTTTTTGATACCAAATCAGATGGTAGGTGAAAAACCTTACTTTTTACGATGAAATGACCATGGTGAAAAAAAATTGGTGAGAAAAACCTTTTTTCCCCGAGATAAAAAAAATTTCCACCAGTTTAGATCATGGAATGCAAAATGTTAATGACATTTTTGTAAATATGGGAAAAAACTTTTTATGACGAAAATTTGAATTAATTACGGCTACTCTTTCTCACTGTCAAAGGTAACTATACATAAAATAATTCTGCCCCTACTCCCGCAATAATTTCATCTTCCAATTTCATCATATTTTAGCCACACTCTCGAACAACCCCCATTAGCGATCACGATTACCTCCGCCCATCATCGTTTGATTGCAAGCCAATACCCCTGCTGCGAGAATCCCTTCTCGCTCCCTCACGATGTTGAACTAGTCCCCCCCGCGCTAGTAGCACTCCGTAAATCTCATCTCCCCAAAACCCTCTGCTGGCTACTACAGTCCACATGGAAGTCTCTCGGTTCTGGAGATAACACGGTATGGCATTTCGCACCTCTCTCTTCTCCCTCCATCTTATCTCTCTATTGGGGTTATTCTTCTATGTCTCTCGGTTTATTGCTCTGTAATTTGATAGTGGAAATGTTGAATATTGGTTTCATGTGATTCTGTATAAAATTTGACCCATATGATTGTATAAAATTATTATGGATTTTTTTGTAGGTTATGGTTGTGCCTAACTTTTTGTATTATTTGCTAGGATAGATTTTTCGTAAAACCTGTTATGATGGTATGTTTGTGTAATGTGTGTGGGCAAGGGGCATGAAGCTCTAATCTGCTGGATACAAATTTATAATGCATGTCTAAATCATGAAGTTACAAAGATGATGTGGGAAGTCAATTACCTTCTTAGACATGCAACTAGAATAATTAAAATTTACAACATAGGTGAGATTTAATTCAATTGAGTATAACCCACCAAACAATAGGTATTTTGATGTCCTCGCTCCTAAAACCCCAGCCAAGAAACAACAGAACTATGATGATTTGACATTAAACGAAGTCTAATAGTTTGTGGCAAAAGCTATTGTAGGTAAACAAATTGCCCTTAAGGCAACAGCTACAGATAATATTCATAAATGCATGTATATATTGGACTCCATATATATGGCAATTGCACTTAAGTTCTGCTCAAATTATAGGGTTACTCATTTTGAAACATTACTTTCTTGTAACATTGAGAAATAACCTATATATTTTGTCTCTTACTATGAGATAATGTTGAACCTTTGATACATTAGGAACAAGAACTGGTTGTGACATCTCAAGCCCTTATTCTTTAATAATTCTAAGATACCTGCATGGAAGAAATTAAGGCACAGAAACTCAAACTTCAATAAATGTTTCACTTGAAAATTTGAATACACACACTGTAACTTCTTTGGCAATCCATATTTTGCAAGAGAAACCATCACATTATCTCTTGATGAATGCATACATGAACAGACACAACTTAAACATCATCGTACATACAAAGCTCCTTTTACAAAAAAGCATATTCAGTTATTAGCATATACAAACTCATAATCAAGCTTACTTACCTTCCAACATGAAAATGGTCAACTCCAAGATCTTCATCCCAGAGGAAGATGTTAGCATATTTAGACACAATGTCAGGATGTAAGCAACGCTTGGCAAACCACCTAATTCATGGATAACAAAAAACTATATGCTTAAGTGAGGTTATTCAAAAGAGTGAACAGATTTGTATACATATATCTGAAGTGACTGGTATCAAATAAAAATTATTACTTAGTTTGATTAATTGCATGAACATGTATGGCGTGATTGCTCCAATCTGTAAATGTTTCCAATCATCTACATTGCCATCATAATGCTACAGCATCACGGCGAATTCATCTTCATTTGTGAAAAGAGAAATTAATGGCAATGATACCACATAAACTCAATGTAAGAAATTGTAATTCATTTATGAAGTATGTTTTCTCTGTTTGTAGCTCTTAAGTTCTTATTTCAGCAAAATTCTGATTGAAAAATAAGCAGTTAGTCAATATATACTAGAATGTCTATGTAGTCTGTTCTCTTGCAAAGAATTCAGACAAACAAATGGAAGTGCCTTACACTTTTAGGTAACTCGTGAACTAAGGTTAAGAATTTTGTAGCCCAAACTCCCTAAAAACCATTAACATAAGTTGGTTTCTATAATACATTGTAATGTATAGAATGAAATTTGAATGGAACATTTCTTTATCCCTTGATATCATATGCCTTGCCAACTGCACATTTTGTCTAAATTAGACTATAGGGTTGCATTTGATAGTTTAGACAGAGAGAGATAGAGAGTATATGGAGCCTTGATCAAGATTTTTACATAAGAGTTCACATGAATTTCATGTACAAGATTTATCTGACTTTATTTATTCATTTACTTAACTCATAGATCTCAGCCACTAAACTACTTTTTTAATAAACCACTCCAAATAGTTTTCAAGTGCTGATTTTACAACTATTGGAACACGTGACATTTGAACAAGAGATTAAAACTAAACCCAACCATTGCTTTAAGCACATTTTAAGACCACACCCACCAACCCTAAGGCTCTTCCTCTCCATGGGAAAACTGTTCTGCAGCTGCAAACACATGTGAAAAGCTAATTCCGACCGTCATCACTCTTGTCATCCTCCTCTGATTGAACCCCATGGACTGCAGCCACAAAGCCAGGGTATTTGTCACCTAGAAAGTATGATTCACCACTGTCCACAAGCTGTTGACCATCCTCATCCACCACCCCACTTCCTCCACTCCCAGAACTCAGGCGGTCCTCAACCTGTACAATGAATTGGACTGAGACAACATGTGTAGTATCCCCTGGAAGTCCATCACATTAGTGAGCTGAAATAGCTGCTCCGACCTCTTCTTTAGCTTGAATTTTTTCAGATAAGGAAACTACCTTATGTCCAATCATCACAATGATAGAATGACACTTAACAAGCAATAACTGTTAAGTGCTGATCAAAATTATTATGATATGCCTTTTTAAACATTTTGTTGCCGTTTCTCATTTTTGTTTAAATTTACTTGGTCATTCTTTGCATAAAGATGAGTCTCAAGGCATATTGGGATATGGTAGAAGAAAGGTATTTTCATGGAATGACTTTAAAATTGTCATTCCACATGAAGGTGGGGTTTAGAACATATGCTATTTGGGAACATTTGTTTGTTTATAGGGAAGAATCTCAATTACTAGGTCCCTTTTCAGGAAGGGTGCCAACATCTTCTGGTTTTGACCATGTCAATATCTTATGATGGAGTTTTGATTAATTAATACACAGATTTCCCTATTCTACTCCCAAGTTTTTCATCAATAACAATTCTAAGTTAATGAGCTGACTTTGCAAAATGTAAGTATCATTTATTGAATAGGTATAGCATATGAACATGGGACCAATCATCAATTACAATAACCAATTCAAATCTAATTTTTTATGATATTACAGTGAGTTCTAGTATACTAATATTTATGAATTTTCTCTGGTTCGGTCATTGCATAATGTATTTCAGCCATCCTAATTAGCAATTTTTCCCTAGCTGCTGCAACTGCATAGGATGGATTAGGCTTGGATGCATATTGAAGACAGGTTTCATTCCAATGAGTATGAGGAAGGTGTTAGACAATTATTAGCCATGGCACAAGCCCATGCATCGACAGCTAATCAGATTAGGTGTCCATGTAGGAGATGCCGGAATAGAGCTTTCCATTCTATTCGTATCGTTGAAGATCATTTGTTTTTAAGAGGGATTGATCCAACCTATACAAAATGGATTTTTCATGGAGAAGAGGATCAGATCCTAAACTCTACTTTCTCTGATGAAGAAGAAGATGATGCATCTTCTTACCATCACTACATCGATGATGTTGACGAGATGTTAGATGACATTCGTCATGGGTCGTTTATGGATCATTCAGGTAGCAATGAAGGAATGTGTCAAGCCGTAATTATCAACCCTCCACCTCCAATGCTCCAACCAACTATAATTTCGATGAGTTGCTTGCCGACGCACGACAGCCACTTTATCCTGGATGTGCCAAGTTCTCGAAGCTATCATTCATCGTCAAACTGCTTCACATCAAGAGCATGGGTGGTTGGACCGTGAAGTCCTTTGACATGGTCATCAAGCTTTTGCATGCTGCATTTCCTGATGCTTTATTCTCGGACTCATATAACGATGCTCGTCGCATGGAGTGTGGCTTAGGCTTTAGTTATGAAAAGATCATGTGTGCCCAAATGATTGTGCATTGTTCTGGAAGGAAAATGCATCATACAATGAATGCCCCAAATGTAAAGCATCTAGGTGGATTGCAAGCACAAGTGAGCAACGAATGGTACCAGAAAAGGTTACGAGATACTTCCCCTTGAAGCCGCGCTTATAGAGGCTATTTATGTCACCGAAGCCATGAGATGGCATGTCGAGAAATGTGTTGACGATCCGACATGCATGCGGCATCCAACAGATTCAAGGGTATGGAAAGACTTTGATAACAAACATGTTTCCTTTGCCCAAGATCCTTGCAATGTTAGACTTGGTTTAGCGAGTGATGGGTTTAACCCATTCAATAACTTGCGTAGGCCCTATAGTATTTGGCTGGTACTACTTGTGCCTTACAACTTGCCCCCTTGGTCATGCATGAAAGATCCACACACCATGTTGTCATTGCTAATCCCCGGCCCTAAGTCCCCAGGGAATGATACTGATGTGTTCTTGCGTCCTCTTGTCGATGAGTTGAAGGAATTATGGGAAGAGGGTATTCGTATGTATGATGCATACAATGGGAAAATGTTTAGCTTGCATGCAACACTACTTTGGACTATCAATGACTTCCCCGCATACACCAATCTTTTTGGGTGGTGCACGAAGGGAAAGATGGCATGTCCTTCGTGCTCGTCTGACACAAATTCATAATGGTTGGTATAAGGGCAAAAACATTGCTATATGGGCCATCGACGCTGGTTGGCACCAGATCACAGTTGGAGACGGAAAAAAATGCTTTTAAAGGGTGCGAAAAGCACCGACTCCAACCATCACGGGTCAAGGGAGAGGTTTCGCTAGAACAATTACAGGAGGTCTCACATCTCCAGTTTGGTAAATCTTCTTCGAAGAGGAAACAAACACCCAATCAACTAAATTGGACCAAAAAATCTATCTTCTTTAAGCTTCCCTACTGGTTAGACTTGGGGTTGAGACATAACCTGGATGTCATGCATATTGAGAAAAACATATGCGATAACATTTTGGGAACATTGATGAATATTGAAGGGAAAACTAAGGACTCTGCCAATGCCTGTAGGGATTTGGCAAACCTTAGAATAAGGAAAGAATTGCATTTACACCATGATGGGGACCGTATTACTATGAGTCTTGGTTGCTACATGTTAAACGCAAATGAGCGAAGGGTTTTTTGTGATTGGTTGTCAGAAGTGCAGTTTCTTGATGGATTTGCATCGAACATTGCCCGTTGTGTGAATGTTAGTGACGGAAAGACCAGTGGAATGAAAAGCCATGATTGTCATGTCTTCTTGTAAGCACTGTTGCCGGTTGTGATTGGTGGGTTCTTACGGGCTGATGTGCATCAAGCCTTAATAGATTTAAGCTCGTTCTTCAAGGAATTATGTGCACGAACTTTGAACTTATCAGTGTTGACATGTCTTCAAGCTAATATCCCCATCTTTCTCTATAAACTAGAAATGATATTCCCTCCAGCTTTTTTGATATCATGGTGCACCTTGCCATTCACTTGCCAGAGGAGGCATTCCTGGCAGGACCCGTGCAATACAGGTGGATGTACCCTTTCAAAAGGTATCTAGGGAAGTTCAAGTGGTACGTCTGCCACAGAGCCCAGCCAGAGGGCTTAATTGCTGAGGCATATGTGCAACTCGAGTGCCTTACATTTTGCTCTATGTACCTCCATGATATTGAAACTCGATACAATCGCGAGGAACGCAACAATGATGTTAGTTTTAGGACTAATGAGTTGTAAGATGAGCCAAGTATATTTGTTTTCTCACAAAAAGGTTAGACCATTGGGAATTGCAATTTCCCACAAATTAGCCAACACACTATTGGTCAAGGCTCGATGGTATATACTTAATAATTGCACGGAGATTGAGCAATATATTGAGTAAGTGCATCATGTATTGACGTCCACTTTATGATGTGTTATATAATGTTAATATAGTTTATTGCTAATTGATCGGGTCACATACATATTGACAGGGAGCACTATAACAAGATCCAAGAAGAGGACCCTCAAAACATCGACCGTACGCACCAGAGTCAATTCTCATCCTGGTTCAGATCACGCGTAAGATACATACTCTGGTTGTACATATAACTGCATTCTTCGCAAATAAAACATGTATTTAATTCCTTTAAATCTTCTTTGTATGGTATATTTGAGAGGTGTGTGCAGTTATGCCTACTGCGGTAACCGATGAGATATATGCCGTAGCATGTGGTCCAGATCCATGGGTCGCATCTTATGCCGGATGCATAATGAATGGTGCTCGCTTTCATACGAAAGAGCGTGAAAGGCATCGGCACACTCAAAACAGCGGGGTGGTTGTGAAGGGCGAGCATTAGGGATCCCATGTTGACTTCTACGGTGTGTTGCATGACATTATAGAGTTACGCTACATGGGTTGGCGTAAGGTATATCTCTTTTAATGCACATGGTATGATGTTGGTGACCCCAGAAGGGGGATACGAGTCAGGGACAAATTGATAGTAGTCAATACTGCTAGGCAATGGTATAAAAATGAGCCTTTCGTCCTTGCCTCCTAAGCAAGTCAAGTCTTTTATCTAACGGATCCGATATTGGGGGGAAGTTGGCAAGTCGTCCATAAAGTTACAAGTAGGAATGTTTACAACATTCATGCAACTAATAATGTTGAGGATGGGATGGACGATGACGAAACATCAGGGGGTGACTTAGATGATGATGGTAACAATAACACTACCAACTATCCCCCTATTCTCGAGAGTGGACCAGACATGCTCGAGTCATTGAATTGAGATGATTCAGAGAATTTGCCTGTTGATCCAGCTTCTATATCGCGTCGAGAGCCGATACAATCCGTTGACGATGATGTCTTCATTGATGATGAAGTACTTGACGAAGACTTGGGACTAGAGGATGTATGTGCCGATGATAACTCTGCTAGCATGTCCGAGAATCAATGGAATGAGGAGGCTGATGATGATTTCTAAATATTCAACTTTGTATTTGTGACTTGGGTCACAATGAAATTCGTCATTGTAGTAATCATGCAATTCCCATGGACACAACCTAGTATTCAGAGATAGCAAGCTATGATATTTCCCATGGACAGGTGGCGGTCAAACCAATGATTAACAAAGCTTGCTGAACTGAGTTGCTTCCTTCTAAATAAGTAAGGCATGACACACTCTAAAGTCCAGGAAAATCAAAGGGTTTTGAGCTGCATTTCAAGACTTCCAGCGACATGAAGTGGTTCCAGACTAGCAGGCTCAGGTTTGGTAAACTCTTCCGCCCCAAGGACTTGCTTCTTTTCTTCCCATTGGTTTTTCTTGAAAGATGACATTCTTCACATAAACTACACTTCATCATTCTCTCGTTCACCCCTATCTTTCTATGCATGGAGCTGTTTCTTTTCTTCCACAATGATTGAAAAGTTTTAAACCTCTATTTAGAGTAAACTACACATAAAGCTTCATTCCTTCACTGACTTCCACGCTAACCAGACCCACAACCAAGTACATATATACTTCCCCTTTTGCTTCGCTGGGTCTTTGGGAACATTCTGTCACATACAACCCTTCCATCTTAGTATAATTTTTTTCTTATCTGAGGTTCACCTATATTTAGAATATAAGAGTGTTTTTTTTAGTCTGCCACCTAATTTTGACTTAAGCACAAGTTATGAAATGTTTTGCATGACAAATAATGTAACAAGTAACAGATTTGCCCTGTTATATTTAATGCTATAAAACATGAACATTCAGCTTTAAATACATACTATAAAACTGAGAAAGGGTATTGGCTGTCATGGGGGTAGTTGTTTCCTTTATCTAAGATATATAGACAGTAGGTTACATAAAGTGTTCTTAACAAGATTAGAGAAGCTCTTACTGATTATATGAACAAGATTTCATTTATGCTAATAAAATCAATTTTCCAGATATGGTTAGTCAGTTGATATGACCCATCAGTTACTTGATTTATATACATATCAGTTTTTTTTCCCTCGTGTCCAGTTAGTATGCAATAAAAGGAGAGTAGACTTAAAAGTTCTTTGAGAGGTTTGGCCAATGTGCCAAGTCTACTGATATTTACTAAAATTCTGCCACCTTTAGCTCTTAGAAACATAATACAAAAGTACTTGGAAAAATGGGCAAAGCCCTTATTGGTGTTTCTGTGTCACCAAGAAATAGAGGAAGAAAGAGGACCTGGGGTTAATCCCCAGTGAGCTATTTAAATATATCTTGGTTTGATATATTTATAAGGCTATAGTATGTTGTTCTATAGTAAATTATTATGGCACCAACTTGATAATTAGATGCTGAATTATCAGTTTAAATGAAGTTTATTACGTTAAAAGGGCATGTAATCTATTTTCTCATTTACTGGTTGCATGTTACAGCTGAGTTGGGGTTGAATTCCAGCAAAGCAATGGATGGGGAAATCTATAAAGTTTCGGTGGGGGCAAGTCCGACATGGTAGAGCTCTCAGATGTAGCACTCCATAAGAAGAAGCATTGCCTCCGAGAACCAAGTTGTGGGACAAGCCAGCCTCAAATGAAAAGACTCAGGATGTTGGAGGTGCGGAATCAACACAAGAGGCTATGGGTAGAGGACAGGTTGGAGAGGGAAACACTAATATAGGTATGCAATGCATTTTTCTTGACAAGTTAGCATAATTGATGTGTGGTCAATTCATATAGAAATACATGGTATTTAAATTTTTTCTAGTTCATGGTACAAAATAAGGTGATATTATTACTATATCTTGATGTCTTGATGTAGATCCACCTAGTAAGAAAAGAGGTCGAGGGCCAGCGAAGGGCATGCTATTTGAACAACTGAGGAAAGTGGGTAAGATACCTCTAGTTATACAAGATGGTCATCGAGGGCCATCTTGCGAGAATGCATCCATATTCATTGGCCGACTAACTGAGATCATTAAAGTACATGCCCACATGAGGCATGCTAGTTGGAGTTATGTACCCAAAGACGAGAAGCAAGAGCTGATTGACCGTGTTAGGGTAGGAATTTACTTTCTAATAACAAAGTTCATAAGTTGGTTGCTTACTCGATTGGCCTAATTACACGTTTTGATGATAAACTGTTGTAACTATGCTAATCTTTGATATTGCAGGCAGATTTTGTTCTGGATTGGACAAGAGACAACCATCATGAGATGGTTGTAACGCATTTGGCCAATAAGTATAATGCATATCATTATGCACTACACAAAGTGTATTTAAAATATGCATCACATGAAGAGGCCCTACGTGGTGGGATGGACAAGGTGGAGAAACCTGTATGGGAAAAGCTATGTGAAAGGTGGGCAAGTGCAACATTCAAGGTATTTCCTTTTGTTAATTTTTCAGATTAGGCACCTCAAATAGAAGTAGGTTTGATGGAAATTTTTTTTTGCTTAAGTTTAAAATCGAGAAACACATTATTTATAAAGGGCATTAATTTATTAGAAACAAATGGCAGGAGAACTCCAGAAGAAACAGTTCAAATGGGCAAAAACTAAAGGTCAAACATACCGGTGGGCAAAAATCATTTATACGGATATTAGAGGGGAAGGTTTGTGATAGTAATGGGTATAATATAAGTCAGCTAATGAGTATAAGGTGGAATAAATTTACTATTAATTGTATGTTTCAGTGGGAGTCAGCACCAAATATGGTTGCATTCTATAAGGAAACACACTGGTCAACAAGGAAAGGTAAATTCATCAATGCAACAACTGAACACAATTACGTAAGAGTGTGTTTAATTTAATTGAATATATATTGATAGGCTGCATAGGTGTTTAACAGCTAGCTGATTTTCCTTTTCATGAATTTTTCATAATCTAATGATGAAGAGGTTAGCTGAAAAAGAGTCCGAAGAGGATGTTGACGATGTGGCTGACACTATCTTCAAAGAAGTCTTGGGAAACAGATTTGGGTATACAGTAGGGATGGGGCACATGGTGATTCCGGACCCCTCTCCTTCAATGAAGAAGAGTAGAGCATTTATTTGTCTATCGGTAAAGAATCAATGGAACAAGAGTGATGCTGAAATGTACAAGAGCAAACTGGATGCTATGATGGGTGATATTGTAGAGTTGAAGAAGAATTTTTTTTGAGCATGAGAAGCTCTTAATGAGCTATCGGAGCACTGAGTTACCCGATGGTAGTGACTCTCATAGAGAGACTCAGCGAGATGCTTAGGCATCTCACTTAATGGGAACTTTTTGTGGAGGGCCTTTTTGTGGGGTATATTTTTTATGGATTATTTACAACATATGTAATAATCTAATGGCCATGGACTTATGTCCTTCTCTTGTACATTTTGGTACTTTAATATTATAGTTAGGGTGGATATCTATTAACCAGTGCAGGAAAAGTAAGATGATGGG